>JASGCC010000305.1:25328-254547 GCA_030067915.1 Hydractinia echinata | reverse complement strand
GAAAATTTCCAATATAATTTAAAACACCATTAACTTAGGTTGTGAGGCAAATGGGTTTGATAAAAGTAAAATCAAAACGGAAACGGACAGTTCAGACATGAAATCAAATACCACAGGTGAGTAAACCACTAAACACAAGACTGTGGTAAAAATAAGGAGGTAGTAGCAAGTAGTTTATTTTCTTCTTTCACGCAGGTTGTATCAAACTTATCGAACTTTACAACGATGACACAGCGCTTCCTGTTCATTGCAAGAAAAGTAGACATCAGGGAGATATTAGAAGTATGTTTAGGAGATAAATATGACAGAGATTTAGTCGTAACAAGAAGACCATATAGAGTTAAGGACACAGTGACTTTACTACTGCACCAAAAGAACCTCAACATAAAACATCCATACGATTTAGATGCTGATAATATATCAGGATTTTATGAGTGGGATTTCGATGATGATGATTCCTTGATTTATTCTGAAGTACACGTGCAAAAAAACGCTTCAGGAAAAGTTATTTCGGGAACTGTCAAGGAAAGAAATGGCAAATGTTGGATTAATAGAAAGGCGAATTTGATCAAAACTGTGGCGGTGATCCGACGTAGGGCAGAGCTGCACATGGAAATGCAAAAAATTTCACTACAAAACCCCATTCAGCATTCTTCAAAGTGTGAGATAAAGGAGATGGGTGAAAGCAGCAAAGCTCCACGTATTATTTTAGACGAAATCGAAGAGTCAACAAACTCGATATTAAAGGAGCAGGCAGGTGTCACAAATGTAAAGCAAATTTATAATTACCGTTACAATTATAAAGAGAAACAAGATGATGACTTCACTTCCTTGATTCATCTTAGTCTTTCACAAAATGATGAAGGGTTCGATATTTTTTATGGCGACCAGCCTTTTGTGCAAGAGAAACCGTCAATGGTTCTGTTTCTCGAACAAAGGCTAGTAGATATGGGACGCTTTTGTACAATGAAAGTTCCTTAAAAATATTTCACTCCAGTACCAGCAGATACGACATACCAGATTAAGTATGTTTCATAGACATTAAGAAACTCAAAATTTCACATATCTCTGGCAAGTAGCTAAACGAAACAAACCGTCACTTTCAGCTTTGAGGGTATTAGGAACGGACGACGATAAATCGATCTACAATGCGATTTTAGGTGAAAACAACTTAAAAGTAGCTAGTTAGCAAGAGCATAAGGTATCAGAAAAAAGCCCTGAGAACTAGGTGCCCTTTTATTTATCATATTTTGTAGTTTTAAGGTCATAAAGTGTTGTGCATAAAAATCACAACACCTTTGGGCCGCTGTTGCTGCCTTATCGGAGTAAATTAATAATAACTGCTGGTTCTCTTGTGGTTACTTAAAAAACAGCTGGTTCTCCGGTGGTTACTTCATAATACTGGTGGTTCTCTGGTGGTTACTTCGAAATACTGGTGGTTCTCTGGTGGTTACTTCGAAATACTGGTGGTTCTCTGCTGGTTAATTCGAAATACTGCTGGTTACTGCTGGTTCCTACTTTTAGTATCTACGACTACTGGTATACCCATGACTCTACACTATTCGTCTGTGATTCGTCTGTACTCGTTGTGATTCGTCTGTGATTCATTCGTCTGTACTCGTTGTGATTCGTCTGTACTCGTCTGTGATTCGTCTGTACTCGTCTGTAAGTCGTCTGTAACTTGTCTGTACTCGTCTGTGATTCGTCTGTACTCGTCTGTGATTCGTCTGTTACTCGTATGTACTCGTCTACGCATTCGTCTGTAGTTTTAGAACATCCTTATAAAAAACTTTTTATGATTCGAATTTCTCTAATTCAAAACTGTCTATAATTCGAACAGTTTTTCAGTCCCTTCAGCACGATTCTCTCCCTAATTCGAATTTTAGAGTGTAAACAGGGCTTTGGCAAAAGGTTCAAAAATTGTCTTTCGAACGTTATTTTTCAAAACGTTGGTCTTGCACTTGGTGATGCAACTCGTATTGTCGAAAGAGATCGTCTCTCCAATGTAAAGCAATCAAATATTCAACAGTTTTTCAAATAAAGTTTCCCTTTTCTGTAAACTATGAAAATAAAGATTGAATGAAACTTGAATTATGTTTTCTTGATTTTGAAATTAACGTAATTTCTCTCTGAAAGTTCGAATTACAGAGACTTTTTAGAATTCGAATCTCTCTATATATCGAACAAAAAATTTTCCCCGTGGGAATTCGAATTAGGGAGAGTCAACTGTATTGACAAAATACAAACTATGTGATGTAGAAAATATATACAAAGGATATATAGCTTTTTTCAGCCTCGACTATTTATACTATTCATTTCTGCAGATGTTGAAGCCCCACCTCGCTTACGTGAGAATTTATTCAACAAAGTTCCTCACACCCAGAAAAAGTTTTTGTCAAGCACAGCAATAGACCTACCGGTTAAAACTGAAAAAGATAAAAATAAAAAGAACACTTTTTAAAAAAGTTACTCAAATGACCTTTTTAGCTTTTTCCCTCCATACTCTAATAGCCTCGGATCATTTAACCGAACAAAATAAATTGCATAAAAATACAATATAAACGAAATATATTTAATGTCATGTAAGTAGTAAGTACTTACGTTACTTCCATCAAAATATGTATATATCTAAACACAGTTAAAAGATTTCGATCCAGTGTTTTTGAGCAGCACACCATCGATCCCAGCATTAAATGTTTCTTGATCAGGGAAACCTTTTGGTAACACTACATATAACCCACAAGCACTGGCGAAAATTGAAGGATTTTCCTCTAACTTTATTCATATTCAACTTAATCCAAAATTGTGTAAGCATGGTGCACCTGTGGTGAATATCAAATATTGACATAGTGTGTCACATGGCGACTTCAAGATGTATTCTTTCAAAAACTCAAAGATCATTTTCTCGTCATCTGGTATATCATCTTTAACACGTAGTATTTTGATAATCGCTTCACAAGTGATAGCATTTTTCGCCACAAATAACTCCTCAAATAACTTGGGGTGTGTTGCTATCTCCATTTTTGAACCCAAGTGTTTCAAGGCCTTGTGCTAACTGGTCCAAAACCATTTTTGTTTTTTGAAAAAGCATCGTGAACAATGAGACATTGAATGATCCGTCATTTATTTGTGTCTTGAAAAAATTAGTAAAATCTGTGAGTGTGACAAGAACCTCAAAAAATAAAATCTCTCACAACATAACATCCAAGCAATTCATAAAAATAATTGTTGCTTACATGGAGAATCATGGTTATATCAGCTTCATTAAGATGGACATATCCTCTTCCTTAATTTTTTTTAAGGCAGTGGAATCTGCAATCTAAATATACAATAAGATGAAACTTTGAAATTTTGGAAATAATTTGCAAGATGAGTTTTGTGAATTAGAGCTTTCATGGTGGAATAGAAAACAACAACTAGGATCAGACTAAAAGAAAAGTTAAAATTCTCTTTTTTCAGAATAACTTTAAAAATTAAAAAAAAATTACCCGCATGACAAAGTCTTTTATTTGCTCTAAACAATCATCAATGGACAGTTTTGAAATAGCAATATCCATGTCATGACTTGCTAAGTATTGATACACTAAACTTGTAAAAACTGGGAATCCTGGACCTCCTTGTAAAATGCTGTGAACGATTATTGTTCCAATCAATTTCACCAGTCCACATGAAATAACATCAGCATTGTAAACTGGCATTTTGAATTCTGTGCCGATAAAAAATTTAGCACTAATTTTGTTCAACAAATCCGAGAAAAACTGTCTCATAACCCCACCAGTATCTGCAGCTGGTTGCCCTTTGTACATCACTCTAATTCTCATCTTTAGATCAAACTCAATATCTTTGTAGTAAGATAAAGCATTCATTCAAAATTATGATCTTCATCGACTTTAAGCTTGTTGTTTTCTTTTGATAATTTTGTTGACGCCACATTTTCAACAAAGAATTCAAATGTTATTTCTTTCTTCGGTATTGGTGACAGTGCACAAATCTCAAATATAGCATCACCATCATTATCGTCATTAAAACCAATATCATTTGTGGTCTCTTCCACATCAGTATTGTTTCTGAGAAGGTGTTCTGTCGCACGTTGCACAGACATATAATTTATTTCCAGTGCCTTGCTCAAAATTTTGTGCGATAATGTTGGAAATATTTCTTTCAATTTGAAGGCTTTTCCAGCAGACCTGGTGTTGGTGGTGGATTAGGATGGACTACCACTCTGTGACAACGAACTACTACCCTCTCCCTGTTTACTTGCGTAGTTCTTGTGGCAACACTACGGTTGACAAGTCAACTCTTACTTTCTTAGCTTTTAGGATCTGTAACAAGCTATTCAGTCTCATCAATTTCATTATCATATCGGTCATCATCTTCATTATCTTCAGACACATCAATGGGTGATGTGTCTGAAGATAATCGATGGGTCGTATATAGATACTTCCCTGCCCTGATATACCTAAGAACTCTTTCAGCAGTCAACTCCATACCACTTACAATCTTTGGCAACCACAACTTGTCCATAACAACTTTTCACAAAACTGAATTCTTTATGCTCGAGCATTGCAACTGTTCTCTGAGTTGATTCTTGAATTCCTCTTCACCCAAACTCTTATCAACTGGAAAACTATGCACTTACAAATCCATTACACTAAAGTTGGAGTCTTGTTTGATAAGTAGGTACAGATATACAGTCAGCTCTTGGAAAGAAGAAGAATCTCTTTAAATACCACTTTCGCCTTGCCTTTTTTACGTTTTCCGGTTGGTTTGCTCTTGTAAGTTGTTGAACTTGGGGTATAATTAGGACCAGCTGAACCACTCCTTCGTTTGTGTGAAGGAAAAACCTCTAGACAACTCTGCTGTGGCACTTGAATTGTTTGTTCTCGAGCTCTTCGGTTTAAAAAATGTTTGTGTTGGTTTTTGAGCTTGCGGGATTGCCGTTGCTGCTACTGATGATGCTGTATTTCTGTATCCCTGTAATATCGCTTGAGCTTGGTGAGCTATGGAACTCAAAGTCTTCCGCATGTTTACTGTTTCATCCGCCATGTTACCTGTAGTGCGTTGCAGCAGTCAAGGGGTTGGAGAATTATTGAGGAGAGTAATATATTGAATCTCTTCTACGTGGAGGATATTACGCGCGCAATACGAATTTTTTTTTTCACCATTACCAAATTTGTCACATTTTTTAATATATATTTTATTGGTTTCATATTAGAAAACGTCATATTTTAGTACTTGGCATTCGAAATAGATATTTTCTTAAAAGCTTATGCATAAACGTTTATCACATTTCAGAACTTTTTCATTTAAAATTTAAGATAAGCAACTAATTAATTTTAATCGATACTGTCCACTATGGCGCCCCATAACTTTAACGCATATTTGAATTTAAAGGAGAGGCGAACAAAAAACTATTTTGTGGCAGCCAGAAATAATTTTGTAAGCGAGAGAAAAAAAATTATAGATTTCCAAATCATAAAATCTAATAAGGTAACTACTATAATAACAAATAAATAACTATAATCATAACTAAGTATCTGTATATCTTCCTAACAACATTTTTACAAAATCTTCATAGCTGTACAGGATGAAAATGAGTAGGTCTTGGATGTACTTACCAGTAAACATCAAAGATAAGATCTTTCACTTAAGATAACCAAGAATAGTTTACGTGCTATATTAATAACAGCATTTTATAACCTTTGTTTAAACTTTTCTGACCTTAATAAGTATCTATCATATAACCAACAACAATATTTTTTTCATGTTTTGAGTCTATTTTCCACAACAAACAACGAGCTTCGAGCGATAAAGTTTGTTATGATGAGATGGCGCCAAATTTGAATAAATATACAGGCCGGAAACATTCAACAACAAATCGAACGAGCAATATGGTGGCTTTATCTTTATTTACGAATCTCTACTTTCTTTATTTTTACTCACAAAGTAAATATCATTTTGTTCAGTACGTTCAGTACTATAAAAATATAAAAATGTTCTCCACGTGTTGTGCAACATTTTTTGCCTATTTTGATCTTTAACTTTTTTGATTCATTATTTTGTGCGTATTGACCCGTGACCATCACATGATCACATCATGCGCATGATCGAGATCTCGGTAAGGGGGTCATTCATTTTCCCATATGAACAGAAGTTTCCTCGGTAGGCGAGATAAATTTATGTCGATAAACAATAGATTCTTATCACAATAAACAATAGAAACTTATCACATGGTATTTTCTCACCCGAGGAAAAGTTTTCTTGCCCATGTCATATGAAGAGGAAGTAAAAATTATATCATGCTGAAATATTAGTGTTTAGTTAGAACAGGAGGCTACCATAAGAACGGAAGTTTCGATACAGGTACACAATGTTATAAAGGTAAAGTAATAAATTGATCAACACAATTCTGCAAAACTTAACACACAAGAAGCCAGGTGTAAATTATCGACGGAGGTATAAAATTTATAGCATGTGTAACAATATTTGTATAGTATGAAGAATAGAATTTTTCTGATGATTTGTTATGGCTAATTTTATGTTGGTGAAGTTGATGTACTATTTTTTGTGAGATAGCTCTGTCAAAACCATACTCTTCATATTCTTGAAATTCTTTTGAAATAATTTCTGAAAAAATATTGTCACTAGTTACTACATTTTCCAATGCATTTCTTAAAAGTTTGGTTATAAATTTCTTCGTCAACTAGTTCTTCCTTTTGTTCCTCTTCCTTAGCCTCAAGCTCATTATTATTGTGCTTTTTAATGCAATGAAATTTTTAATCCACCTTTACTTTTGCACACTTTGTCACATACTTCACAGGGAAAGTTGCCAAGTTCGATCTTAATGATAATAATGTGGTCATATTAACATTTTCTGTGACATACAAAAGGATTTCCCTCTCCCCCCAGCAGCCTAGCTTGTTAGTCCTACTTTTTCTATCAAAACAGCACAAACAAAACAAAACATTACTTACGTCCTCACATAGATCGTTTGAGAATTCATTTATATATTCATCTTTGTTTAAAATTTCAATAATATCTTCAAAATCATCCTCAAAAATATCTAAGGATACCAAAACACTATCATTTCCTTCTACATTAGAAGCCATTTTGAAATGATTGTGCACTCAAGGTCACGTGACGTACTTATAAACATCGTTTGAGAATCCTTTGAAGTTTGCCGATCTTCCGAACCAGTGTTTTGTCTATTAACTATGGTGGCCGTCGAAAAACAATTTGCATACATGAAAAAAAACAACCTTAGAGACCGGAAGATGATAGTCCATTAGCAGTAGCACATGTCTTCGTATGACAAACAACATTTGAAAAAGAATGGAAAGTGACATCTTGAGAAGTTACGTCACAAAAAATGGTGTTATTACTAAGTGTTAAATTTTAAGCGTATTAGGTAACCTTTACGTGTACCCGCACTGAAATTTCTTTATATTTACATGGAGTGTTTCGTGTCGGGTTATGCAAAGTGCACATGCACCCAGAATTTTACACGCGTGCACAAAAGCTTTGTACGCATGCCGCAATAGTTATATTCCGTTAAATTGTGTTTACACGAATATTTTGAGAGTGAAATGAATTCTCATTTCCTTCGTTTTGACCAAAAGGAACGCCAAAATGACTTTCATTTCGCCTGAAATCATGCAAACATTTATGGAACTATACTGAACTAAAATAAATTTCATTTCGCCCCTGAAATTAAATTTCATGTACAAGCTGTTTTATTCCTCCCTGAAGTTCGTTTAACCACTTTGTTTTAATATAATAGTTTAAAATGACGCCATGTCTTCGTCAATAGTTGCTTTAAATCTTAAGTGTGACTTAGCCTTGATACATCTCTCATCTTATGAAGAAAGCCAATTGTTGAATCTCCTTTTCGAAACCCAGATAACAAATGCGCACTACAACATTCATTTTAAATAGAAACCATTTGATATTATACATCTAGTATACTATACATTAGCTATAATATGAAGGCATACAGTTTATATACATTTGTTAAGAATTACTTACTCGTGAAAAAATATTAAAAAGTCGTTTTAAAAATCAGAGTTTATTTACTGTATACTCAGAGTGCTGGCGTACTCTGCGAAAATACAGCCAATAAATTAAATACGTATCCTCTTATAGTGGAACAATATTCCATGGCTTTTTCGTATTTTGGTGTTAAGAGGTAGGGGCCCTCGTTATTTTCGTCTCACGGATTTCTTAACGACTACACACCTACAGGCTCGTAACAGGTGTGAAGCACGGATTCTTAACGACTACACACCTACAGGCTCGTAACAGGTGTGAAGAATCCTGAGCTCTCACAATAATCCCCAAGTATAATAACTGTTGTTAAAAAACTCTTCAAATTTCACCTTTCAGGGTTACAAATCAATGAGTGATTGTTACCAAATTTCGTCACCAAATCGAATCCTGTTATTCTGACATTGAGAAAAGCTACTACTATAAAAGAAGAAAAAGAAACATAGAAAAGTCAATCGTGAAAACTTAACTGTACTATTCACAAGAAGTAGAAACTGCAAAGAAGATGTGGATCTTATTTTATCTAACTTGTTTACACTTCGTTTGTGGTGCATACTGTACGGTATTTGTTTTTCTTATTTGTATTATGCCATTGTTATTATTACTTGCCTAAATACGTTTAAAGAGTTTTACTCTTTTACATTTTTACATTTTTAAAGAATTTTCATTTTTTTACTTTTTATTTTTAATTTTTTTAATACGCACACCCCACAGTTTTGAGTTAAATCTTTTTTTAACATCGTTTAAGTTTTGACTGAACACTTAATATTTATTAGTGGTAGTAATACTCGACTAACTTAAAAACTCATATGAATCATTGTATGATGGCCCTTGGGCTTACACTTCTCCTCTCAGTCACAACACTTCTCTTCTATCCTCTGATAACCCCTCTTCTGTTGGAAGCACTTCACTTTCTAGTGTAAGACACTTCTCCTTCACGATTTCAAAAATTCTACTCCTTAAACCTCAAAGCTTGCGAACGATTATTTCAGTGGAATCACTCTAAAGCAGACACCATCGGTGCAAAAAAAAATTTCGCTCAAACAGGATGTCCGCTTTATAGAGATTTGGCCGAAAATTTAGTTTTAGACAGGATTTGGACCAAAAAAATGTTTTTATGCAATTTTTCGCGATAAATGTGAACATTTAATTATTGCTTTAAAAAGAATGGACTAAAAAACATGTTTACAAGCTTCAAGTAAAACAATCTTTGATTGCAGATTGTTTTCGATATACATTAAAACATAAATAAAAAAGTTAACAAATGTGTAAAACGGGAAAAAAATGTAAAAGAGAAAGAAGGCGTAAAAAAATATATTGTTTTTGTCATTTTATTTTTGCAGTGTCCACTCTAAAGAGAGTGTTTACAATAGAAATCTTTGTTTGTTGCAAAACAACTGTCCGACTTAACGATTGTCTGCTTTATGGAGAGTTTTGTATGAGAGTTTAACCTAAACTCAATCCGTTCCAAGCTTCACTGTCCGCCTTAACGGGATGTCCGCTTTAAAGGGTGCCCGTCTTAACGGGATTCCCCTGCATTATTTTATTCATGCACATGCTTACTGGAACCTGCTACAACAAAGCTGTTTGTAAATTTTAACACGTGATGTAAACCAAGTATATTTCTCGCGAAAAGTGAAAAAAATACAGACTATGGGTGCAAAATTAAAGGACCAATTATTTAAATTTAGTTGAGAAGAGATTTCAGACCACGTACAGAGAAATTTTAAGCGCAGAAGAGAAGTGTTTTTAAATTGGATGAGGAGAGAACCATAGGGACCATCTTAACAAGCAAGCTGAACTCCAAAATATACCAATTTTCAATATGGTATTCTGAAAAAAAAACTAGCATATTTGTTTCTTTCTTTGGCAAATACGACTTATTATTATCAGCAGTTGGTCCTAAATAAAAAAGGGACCATTGCATCAACGAAAGCTTTCATACAACCTCGTCCTCCAGGGCTTGCTTCAATGACCTTATTTTCAAATAATTACCTGCTTACTGAAAAAACCTACCATATGTATTTCTATTTTTATATATTTTTTGTTATATTGATTTAGCTTTCACACAAAAATCATGATGATTGTGTTACAAAAGGTAAAGGCACCCTGTTTTTATGTTCTACCAAATATCACTTCTTTTCCCAATGTTCACAAAACGTAATTTGTCATCAAAGTACTTATTTCGTTAAACACGACATGCAAATTAAATTGGCTGTTTATTCCGTCAGACGAAATGTTAGTAAAAAAAGATTTTTTGGAAGACTTTAGAATTTTAAATTTGTACTTATTAAAAAATTGTCAAAAATGATGTTTTTAAAAAACATTTGTTACTAGCAGTTGAACTGAAGAATAAAAAAATATAGAACCGTACGCTTCATCTCGTCCCTAGGGCTTATTGTCAGAAAGAGAAAAAGCACTGGGGACGAGGTTGCCATATTCCCACAATGTGAAACTAAATAAAACAGAACATATCTGTTTAGGCTGTGCAGGTGCTGATAACAATCCTAATGGATACCCGGGTAAAATCCGGAGAAAAACAATAAAAGGTCACTGTAAAAATCTGATCAACTTGGCGGATATTATTTCATGATCACATGGGGTCAACCAATTGGTATTAACAATAATTTTGTCCATCTAACTCGAACATGATATTTAAGAATAAATATTTCCATCAGCTTTTTTGTTTCGTTCAGATGCAAAAACTAACCAGCCAGCGGTTATCAAGTAACATTTGAT
The DNA here is from genome assembly GCA_030067915.1 of Hydractinia echinata. Classification (NCBI taxonomy): domain Eukaryota; kingdom Metazoa; phylum Cnidaria; class Hydrozoa; order Anthoathecata; family Hydractiniidae; genus Hydractinia; species Hydractinia echinata. The sequence goes on along the minus strand of JASGCC010000305.1, from coordinate 243,765 downwards.
GATGGTTCGCCCTCCCTTATCTGTTTCCAAGTGAAAGTAAGTTGATTTAAATACTGAGAAGGAATTGCGTTCTGGTATAAAAGGTTTTGTGTACTAAGTTTCGTGGTAAATCTTTTGTGCAATATACCTTTCCCGAATTAGTTTTCTTTGGTGTACCGCTGTTATTTCTAAACTTTTTCAAACAAAATGAATGTGATTTTTGAAATCCTCACCTGAAACTTAATAGAATGTGAAACCTTCAGAATCATGCAGCAAAGAAAACAACCTGTTACAACAGGTTTTTTAATTTGGTCCTAATTGAACTCTGCTTGAAATCGAGGCTTATTAGTGGAAAATTAAAAAGATTTTGACCGTTACATAATACCACCAAAACAGCATTCACATGTCGGATTAAGTTAAAATTTATACACACACCAATTCAATGTTGTTGAATATGATCCTAAAGTCAAAACATTAAAATTCTAAAATTTTAAAAAACATGTATTTCAGGAAACGTGTATTTGCCATTTTTTTAACAATGATTGTTTGAAATGCTTTAAAAAGTTGGTAGTGTGATACTTATACTTCGTTTTCTCAGTGTGAATGAACTTCCTGGCTCCCAAACATGGTCGCCCAGACACGTGACCGGGATAACGAAAGCCCATAACATTAAATAGGTCTTTAGGCGCGAACAACGGCAAGGACGCCTGTATTAATTGGTCCTAATACAAAGAGTACGACTTGACACGCATTATTTCGCTACATGTTTAGAATTTTGTGTAAAAATCAACTGTTTTTTAGCATGTCTTTACTAACTGTTTGTCTTTCAATTAGTATTGTGAAAAACCTTGCTTATATATGCCAAACAAGGATGAACCGTAAAGTTTCGTATGTTGCACGCAAGCTTTTGTTTCTTTCTAGAACAACACAAATCAGTTTATTTTTACAAAAAAGAGAGGCTTCGTGGAAGGTCAAATTTATGATTTAGCGGTAATATTTATATTTTAATTTTTTCAAGAGTATTTATTTACCCCTCCCCAGCCCCCCCTCCCCCCAACGTTATTACGGCCTCTTTTCGCTTTTTTTCTTAAATTGGGAATGACGCTGTCACCAATAAAAAAGCAAAAAGGGGGGACGAGGTTGAGTAAGATTTAACTTTTTTTTAGATTATTCCTCGTCCCACACCATCCCGACTTTCAACAAGGATGGTCCGCATCGGCAAATGTCCAAAATGATCAAGGTATTTTTTATTTCACATACTAAGGCAGAACTATTACGGTAAAACAGGATCGTCGATATTTAGAAGTTGATGGTGGCCCGCCCAGTCGTCACTTATATGGCGTGGGAACGATGTTGTTATTTTTTCTGATTCTTATTTAAAAGACTTTCTTATGGCATTGAATTTACACAGTATATTTGACCGTAGGTATACTAAAAGGAGATATCCATGATTTGACCAATAATTTTTATTTAATTTTTGTTTTAATCTGTATTATCTTTTATAGGTGATTCAAAATGGCTTTTCTCATGACACGAAAAGAAATAAACACAACATCTACTGTACAACCCAAGGTTTATGGAAAGAAAACAAAACAACACGTGTTTGCGGTTAATTTAGTTTTGTAATATAAACATATGGAAACGACCTTTTTATAACCATTGTGACAGGTAAATAAAGAAAAAAAGAACAAATCGTAATTTCTTGATTTTTTATGCGTCACAAACTATCTCTATAATAATACGCCAGTTCTGTGTGTCCGTAACAGGCAAAGTGGATATGCTTATTTTCCTTTGATGTAGCCGAAAAAATCTTTGATGTTGCCGAAAAAATTATGTCCATTTTGCTAGCGGGTTTACTTTGTTTACGTCACGTGATGAAAACGACTCAATTAGATTTGCTGAAATAAATTTAACGGCTAACTTTCCAAAAATGGTGTCCCACAACACCGAAAAAAACACAAAAGAAAGGTCCCTTCGTCTTGAAAAAAGTGCAAAAAGTGATTCAGAGAAAGAAAACTCTAAGTAAAGAAGTAGAAGTAGAAATATAAAGTTGAAAGCCACAAGAAGTTACTTCGGAAGTGAAGAGTGGAGCTAGGAAGTAGTAAAGTAAAGTTAGAAGTACAAAATGAATGCTAGAGTTTCAAGTGAATTGGAATTGAGAAAAAGTAAGAACTTGTATATTTTTAGACGTTCCGTTTTTATATGTAGCACACTTAAAATTGTCAAAAAGAATCGCATTTTCAAAAAAAATCCATTGGAGCTTCAAATTCTTTAATTTTTATATTTTACCGCGTTTTTTATAAAAAAGCTGGCATTTGTTTACAATTGTTTGCATAATTAATGTCCTAAAATTGAAAATGCTGCATAAAGCTGTTAGCTGGCTACCAAACAAATGTGCCAGCGAAATGGAAAGTTTTGGTTTGTTGAACTAACTGCAAATGTCATAATTTTTACATTGCTATTGTTTTCCTTTATATGTGTTGTACTAAGCATAAATAGCTAGCTATAGACGTAGCTAAGTCTCCCCAGCTTAAGTATATTTAACTGGGTGTCTTAGGTATATATATACTGTTTTGTTAGCCAGCTAGCTAATGTTAGCTTCAAGGCTCCATCCCATAGCTAGCTCTAATCTATGAGTTTTGTTGTTATTCCTCTTTTTTTGGTATTTATAGCTACCTTAGTAGTCAAACTTCTCTTCTTTTTTGAACACGAATTATGATGTAACAAGCTACAATCACCCACATAATATATTGAGACTTTTCGATTTTTGACAAAAACAAATTCACAAACTCGCACCACAAGTCTTCTCAAACTCGACGTACTGCCTCCAGGCTCACGGAACTTCAGCTTTAGCTTCGACTTAAGACTTAGGAAAGGAAGGAAGGTCTTAGGAAATTCTGAATTCAACTAGTGAAACCGAAAAGTTCACTAGAACGAAGCCTTACAGTGCTGCTATAGGCTAATTATAGCTTTTTACATGTTTAAACCGTCTCAGTTGGAAAAATGGACATTTGCGTCAACGGCAATTTCTGTTTTTTTGATAGAATTTCTAGTTTGTCTCAAAGATTATGTGGATGGTTGTAGCTACAAAATCTTTCTTGAACTTTTAGGATACTGTGACACATTTTTATGCCCATAGAGAATAATTTTTTCACATTTCCTGTAAACTTTACAAGGGGACCACAATATGACAAGTGGAACGAATTTTATAGAATTTAAAGTGTGTGTGTTAAGTTATTTTTTATTGTTTTGTTTCCTCATCCTGTTAAACTTTTGTCAGCCTACATGTAAAATGCCAGGTTTTTTTACAGGGGTTTTTGACATTTGATTAGAAATTTATATACGTGGGTTTATGACTTTGGGTTAAAAATTTTTTGAGAGGATGGTATGGTTGTCAGTTCATATTGTTCGTGTTGCAAAATGCTTTTTTTTGAAATTTTGTGTAAACTTTTGTGGAAATAGACCACATGCAATATATATACTAAAAGAACAAATCTTTGTAGAATCAGACTTCACTGTAAGCTGTTGTAAAGCTGATGTCTTTATCGGTAAAAATAACAGCCATAGTTTACTAGTTAAGAAAAAAATAAAACGAGTTTGAAAGTTAAAAAGTATTTATTTGTTAAGCTTTTCGTACAGTGTAAGTACATCTTCAGACTATATAAACAACTTTGTCTTTATATTTCGTATTATAAACTATTGTTTGGGAGAACTAACTGTATGTGATGTAATTTTTGCTGGAAGAAAATTCCATGGTTTCACGTTTTTGTTTTTGTTGAGAATGTTACAAAATTTTGTAGGGATAAATGTTTGCTGATGATAAAAAAATTACTTAATGTTCTGACTGAAACGGTTTTTGTTTTTTATATTTTGTAATCTAAACGCGTGGACTGTATGCACTGAAATCACTGATTTTTTTAAATTTTGATGTGTTTCATAACCTTTTTGTGGAAGATTAATGGGTAATGGCAATATACGACATGCTGAATGAACTTATTTTTGTTGATTTAGATGTGTTTCTCAAAAACCGATCTGTTTTACATTTTGTGTAAACCTTTGTTTATGAACCGTATATATACAATGTTTGTTGATTCAAGTTTATTCTTTGCTTATTGATTTTTTGACATTTCGGTTTAAAATTGTTGGTAAAGGGCAGTATGGATCATCATACTAAAAAAGAAAATTTTTGTGTTCTTAACTGGTTGATTTTTACATTTTGTGTAACTTTGCGGGAGAGGATGGTATGCAACCGAAGTGACTGATTTTTCTAGATTTAAATTTGATGTTTTCCAAACTATGGCTTTTTCATATTTTTGTATAAGCTTTTAAGGGAAAGACAATATTTAAAATGTGTAAAGAACTTATTTTTGTTGGTTTGTGCTAACTCTTGCAGGCCTCCTTTTTGACATTTCAGAATAAAATACTGAGGGTTTTCAACATATCGCTTATAAGATGTACATATTTGAGATGCGTTATTTCTAACATTGTTATTATCCGTGTTGTGACTGTCGGTGTTGTAACTGTCGGTATTCTTACTGTCGGTTTGGTGGGTGTTGTGAGTGTTGATGTTGTGAGTGTCGTTGTTGTAACTTTTTATCAACTAGATTTTGCACCTTGCATGCTGTTCTTTTTTATTTTGTGTAAGATTTGTGTGGAGGATTTAATGCTATTTGACATTTGATATTTGGTGTAAGATTTTAAGAACATTTTTTTTTGTATATGCACTGCTGACGTCAGCAAAACATCTAAAGCAACCTATTTTTTCATTGGGCTTTTGCCTAAGTGGATTTTTCCACGGGCCTTATCGACTAGTCTCTATGATAATACGCCAGTTCCGTCTGTCTGTCTGTGACTGTTACAAAGACGATATTTTTTATCACCCGAATGCGCGAGTTTTTCGAGTTGTTTTGTTTCGTTTACATTTGTCTCGCGACCGTTAGAAACCACGTGATACAAAATAAACAACATGATTCGCTCAAATTCGTACTTTCGAACGGGACGGCATTCGAATAGAAAGTTCCCTTGGCGTAAAAACAAACAAACATAAAAATTTCTCGACAAAGTTCTCGACAAAAGGCGAACTAAAGAAGCGGATAAAAAATGTCTCATTTTTGAAGATCCCTTAGTCATAAAAAAGTGCAGATATTAAAAGCAAGAAAAGTCAAAGTGGAGAAGTAGAGTGGATTAAAAAAACATATAATTTGGAACAGGGTTACCATCGACACACAAAACAACAACAAAAGAACGGTCCCTTCGTCTTCAAAAAGTGCAAAAAGTGATTCAGAGAAAGAAAATTCCAAGTGAAGAAGTACAAGTACAAAAGTAAAGTTAGAAGCCACGAGAAGTTACTTCGAAAGTGAAGAGTGGAGCTAGAAGTAGTACAGAAAAGTTAGAAGTAGAAAATGAAAGTTTGGGTTTAAAGTCGATTTGGATTTACAAATAGTAAGAACTTTGATATTTTTAGACGTTATGTTTTTATGTCGATAGCGCTACGTGTCAGGGAGACTCGCATTTGCCAGGAAAAAATCACTTAAAAGCTTCAAATTCTTTATATTTTATATTTTACCGCGTTTTTTATAAAAAAGTTAGCATATTTTTTTACACTTTTTTGCATAATTAATGTTTTCCCTGGTGCGTAACTAATGTATTTGTCCTAAAATTCAAAATGCTACATAAAGCTGTTAGCTGGCTAACAAACTAATTTGCTGGACAAACGGAAAACTTTGGTTTGTTGAACTCACTGTTATCATTTTTACATTACTATTGTTTCTCTTTATAATGTCTTTTACTAAGCATGAATAGCTAGCTATAGACCCAGTTAAGTCTCCCCAGTTTAAGTATATTTAACTGGGTGTCTTAGCTACTGTTAGCTGATAGCTAATGTTAGCTTTAAGGCTCCATCCCAAGCTTAGCTCTAACCTATCTCTTCTTTTTTGAACACGAATTATGATGTAACAAGCTAGCTACAAAATCTTTCTTGAACTTTTAGGATGGTGTGACCCATTGTTATGCCCATAGAGTCTAATTTTTTTCACATTACCTGTGAACTTTACAAGGGGACCACATGCATTATGACAAGTGGAACGAATTTTATAGAATTTAAAGTGTGTGTGTTAAGTTTTTTTTTATTGTTTTGTTTCTGACATCCCGTTAAACTTTTGACAGCCTACATGTAAAATGCCAGTTTTTTTTACAGGGTTTTTTTACATTCGATTGGAAATTTACGTGGGATTATGACTTTGGGTTAAAAAAAATTATGAGAGGATGGTATGGTTAAGTCAGTTTATATTGTTTGTGTTGCAAAATGCTGTTTTTTTGAAATTTTGTGGAAACTTTTGTGGAAATAGACCACATGCAATATATACTGAAAGAACTAATTTTGTAGAATCGGACTTCACTGTAAGCTGTTGTATAAGCTGATGTCTTTATATTTCGCAATATAAACTATTGTTGGGGAGAACTAACTGTATGTGATGTCATTTTTGCCGGAAGAAAATTCCATGGTTTCACGGTTTTGTTTTTCTTGAGAATTTTACAAAATTTGTAGGGATAAATGTTTGCTGATGATAAAAAAATACTTATATAATGTTCTGACTGAAACTGTTTTTGTTTTTTATATTTTGTAATCTAATGGGCGATGACTGTATACACTGAAATGACTGATTTTTCTAAATTTTGATGTGTGTTTATAACCTTTTTGTGGAAGATTAATGGGTAATGGCAATATATATACGACATGCTGAATGAAATTATTTTTGTTGATTTAGATGTGTTTCTCAAAAACCAATCTGTTTTATATTTTGTTTCAAAATTGTTGTTAAAGGGCAGTACAGATCATCATACTAAAAAAGAAAAATTTTTGTGTTCTTAACTGTTTGATTTTTACATTTTGTGTAAATTTTTGTGGGAGAGGATGGTATGCAACTGAAATGACTGATTTTTGTAGATTTAAATTTGATGTTTTCCAAACTATGGCTTTTCATATTTTTGTATAAGCATTTAAGGGAAAGACAATATTTAAAATGTGTAAAGAACTTATTTTTGTTGATTTGTGCTAACTCTTGCAGGCCAACTTTTTGACATTTCGGAATAAAATACTGAGGGTTTTCAACATAATCACTTATAAGATGTACATATTTGAGATGTGTTATTTCTGACATTGTTATTATCCGTGTTTTGACTGTCGGTGTTGTAACTGTCGGTGTTCTTACTGTCGGTTTTGTGAGTATCCGTGTTGTGACTGTCGGTGTTGTAACTGTTGGTGTTCTTACTGACGGTTTTGTGAGTATTGGTGTTGTGAGTGTCGATGTTGTGAGTGTCGTTGTTGTATATTTTTGTCAACTAGATTTTGCACCTTGCAAGCTGTTCTTTTTTTACTTTGTGTAAGATTTGACATTTGACATTTTGTGTAAGATTTTAAGAACATTTTTTTTTTGTATACGCACTGCTGACGTCAGCAAAACATCTAAAGCAACCCATTTTTCAAAGGCATTTTGCCTAAGTGGATTTTTTCCACGGGCCTTATCGACTAGTATCTATATAATAATACGCCAGTTCCGTGTGTCTGTGACAGGCAAAGTTGATATCGTCATTTTCCTTCGATGTTGCCGAAATAATCTTTGAAGTCGCCGAAAAAATTATGTCCATTTTGCTAGCGGGTTTACCTTGTTTACATCACGTGATGAAAACGACTCAATTTGATTTGCTGAAATAAATTTAACGGCTAACTTTCAAAAAATGGTGTCCTCTCGCCACCATAAAAACCCACAAAGGAACGATCTTGAAAAAAGTAAAATAAGTGGTTCAAAAAAGCATATTTAAAAAGAAAAAAGTCCAAGTGAAGAAGTAGAAAAGTGAAGTTAGAAGTGAAAGTGGAGCTACGTGGAGCTAGAAGTAAAGTAGATTTAGCAGTAGAAAATAAAGGCCACCAAAAAAAAGCACAGAAGAACGATCCCTTTACCTTAAAAAAAAGGAAAAAAAGTGGTTTAAAAAAGCATAGCTATATATTTAAAAAGAAAAGAGACCAAGTGAAGAAGTAGAAAAGTGAGAAGTGGAGCTAGATGTAAAGTAAAGTTAGAAGTATAAAACAAAGGCTAGAGTTTAAAGTGGATTTGAAATCACAAATAGTAAGAACTTTGATATTTTTAGACGTTTGGTTTTTATGTCGGTGGAGCAAGCAGACTCGCATTTCCCAGGAAAAGCCACAGTTTTATATCTTACTGCGTATGTAGCCATATTTGTTTACGTTTTGTTGCATAATTCATGTGCCCTGGCGCGTAACTAATGTATTGTCCTAAAATTCAAAATGCTACATAAAGCTGTTGGCTGACTAAAAAACGGAAAACTTTGGTTTGTTGAACTGTAATGTTATTAATTTTACATTACTATTTCTTCTCTTTATATGTGTTTTACTAAGCATAAATAGCTAGCTTTAGTTTTAGCTAAATGTTCCCAGTTTAAGTGTATTTAACTGGGGGAGTCTTAACTACTGTTAGCTACCTAATGTTAGCCTCCAGATCCTACTCTTCCCATCCCCCCATGGCTAGCTCTAACCTATGACTTATGTTGTTATTCCTCCTTTTTAATTATCTGTAGCTAGTTACCTTTTCTTAGTTAAACTTTTCTTCTTTTATGAGCACGAATTATGATGTAACAAAATCTTTCAAAGACTTGAACTTTTGGAGGATAGTAGGATGTATTTTTTTAAGAGTATAATTATTTTCACATTTCCTGTAAACTTAACAATAATTTTTTTCAGAATTTAAAGCGTGTGTGTTAAGTTATTTTTTATTGTTTTGTTTCTGACATCCTGTTAAACTTTTGTCAGCCTACATGTAAAATGCCAGGTTATTTTTACAGGGGGTTGTAGACATTATTGGCAATTTACATGGGTTTATGACTTTATTTTAATTTATGAGAGGATTGTTCGTGTTTTTGTTTATGTTGCAAACTGCTGTTTTTTAAAATTTTGTGTAAACTTTTGTGGGAAAAAGACCACATGCAATATACTGAAAGAAAAAATTCACGTTTTTGTTAAGAATTTTAAAATTGTAGTAATAACTGTGTTTGGTGATACTGAAAAAATTACTAATTGTTCGGACTAAAACTTTTTTGTTTTTTATATTGTATGATGAAATGCCTAATTTTTCTATAATTTAATGCGTTTCATAACCTTAATGTGGAAGATTTATGGGCAATGGCAATATAGGACATGCTAAATGAACTGATTTTCGTTGATTTGGATATGCTCCTCAAAAACCAATCTGTTTTACATTTTGTGTAAACTGTTGTGAGGACGGACCGTATATATTCCAAAAATGATATCTTTGTTCATTCAAAATTTACTCCTTATTCTGTTTTGACATTTACGTTTAAAATGGTTGGTAAAGGTCACTACAGATCATCATACTAAGAAAAATTTATGTGTTCTTAACCGGTTATATAATTTTTACATTTTGTGTATATTTTTGGGGAACAGGATAGTATGTAACCGAATAATTGATTTTCCAGATATAAATTTGATGTTTTTGACACTTTTAATTAAAATATTAAAGGTTTTCAACGTAATCAAACGTAATCACATGTGTCATTTCTGACTTTATTATTATTATTATTGTTGGTGTTGTACATGATTCTATACATTATTTTGATCAGCGTTTCAAGCTCTACATTGGAAGCAACGTGTAAACAAATTTCAGGAAAAAAATATTGTGTATTGACGTGTCCTGGCAGACGTCATCAAAATACAAGTTACGATTCTCTTTTCCAATGTACTCCTGCCTAAGTGGATTTTACAGTGCAAATTTCTAAAGAAATTTTTTTTTTTGTACTTTAGAGGACTTTACTGACGTCAGCAAAATTTTAAAATTTTAAAACACTTATATATATATCTCCTTATGCGTTTGCGAACACTTATTTTTATCAGCGTTTCAATCTGCACGCATTACAGGCAACATATAAACTAATTTTTTTTGTATATGCCGACATTAGCAAAATCTGCAAAACAACCTAATCTTCTGCCTGAGTGGATTCTTCCACGGGCCTTATCGACTAGTCTCTATAATAATACGCTAAGTGTGTCTGTCTGTGTGTCTGTGACAGGCAAAGTGGATGTCTTCATTTTCCTTTCATGTTGCCAAAAAATGCATGTCTAATATGTTAAATTTTCTGACGTTACGGCGTGACGAAAATAACACTACTTTAACGTCAATATCCTATATTAAATTAATGAAACCATTACAGTGCACCTAAAATTTTGAGGGCAAATAACTTGAGAACGAGGTGGTGACGTCATTGATTTTTCACCGCGTGGGTAACTAAGGACCACCTAGGACCAATTTGGGTAATTTTCCCAAACATGAGTCCCCGAATCCGTTTCGGAATGGACGGGTTGATGACGTCATCAAAAAACCGTTAATCCACAATATTTCCGTAACCGTTTGTCAAAAGTATATGATCCTATACATTTTCTTGATCAGCGTTTCAAGATCTATAGGATGAAGGCAACGAGTATACAAATTTCGAAAGAAAATTTTTTTGTTCTTTCATTTGGGACTTTGCTGACGTCAGCAAAATTTTAAACCCTTACATCTCATTAACCATTCATCAAAAGCACGTGATTATATACATTTTCTTGATCAGCGCTTTAAGTTCTACACAATAGAGGCAACGTGAAAACATGGTTTTAATTGTTTTTGTGGATGAGTTGCTGACGTCATCAAAATTCAAAACAACCTATTTTTCCATTGTCCTTCTGCCTAAGTGGATTACTCCACGGGCCTTATCGACTAGTCTTATAATAATACAGAGAGTGTGTGTCTGTGTGTGAATTTTGCAAAGTGGATTATATTCTTTACAATTTTCTTCGATAAAGTCTATAAACATTACCTATAAATTTGTTCCGTAACCCGCTAGAATAAGGTCCAATCAGGAGCGGCGTTTTATATAAGTGACCAATCAGAAACTAAAGCTCTTTATATTCCTTAGCAACGATTTTTACGTTCCCCTAATATCAGTCCGAAATTTGGCAAACAGATCTGACCAACTCAGTGCTGGAGAAAGAAAGGTTCTTAACTGTTTGCCTTATTTTTTGCTTTGCGATAATTCTATTTGTAATCTAACAAGATTGCAGGTTTTTTTTAAAACTATTTGCTTACATTTTTATTCACCTATATCTTATAGTTAGCTAGCTAGCTAGCTAGCTATCCAGCCACCTGAAGCTTTGTATTAGTTTATTTGTCTCTTACCGTCACGTTCTCCAGCCATATATAAATCTTAAACAAAACCATTTTTAAGATTCTGGCTACCGCAGATATGTGATTTTTATGTTAGCTAACATTACAACCTCGTTCCCAGGGTAATTTTTCGCTTTTTTGATATCCGAGACGGCGCGAAGAAATGACCCTGGTTAAAATCAGCACGATTCGTGCTGATTTTTAATTTATTCAAAATTTGGTGATTTTGTTAAGAATTGCATGCTGACCGCCGAGAACACTGTATTGCTATAATTTATGCAAAACAATCTTGGATCGAAATCATGGATAGAGTTTTATTTTTAATCAGAAACAAGTTAGCTAAAGTGTTTTGAGTTTTTGCTTCGAGAAAATATAATTGCAGTGTTGCCTTCGCTTTTTTTTGGCTACATACAAATTTTAAATATATATTTATTTTAAAGTTTTCAGCCATCTATAGCTAGCTAGCAAAGGCCCAAGACGTACTTTTGTAGCTACAAAGGTTGTGCAAACCAAGGTAGTTATGATTTTTAGCTATCTTTATTTTATATTATAGTTAAAAGTGAAAGCGTGTAGCTATATATTATACTAGTATTGAGTCATCAAACGTCATCAACGTAACCATGTGTCAGATACAGATCAGATATATACGTTTAGACGTATATAATCACTGGCTCATTTTGTCTGTTATTGTTGTAACGTGCATATACACCTAAATAAAATCGTATTGTCAAAAAAAATTTACCTATTGTATAGCTATTACAGAATCATTTTTATGCTAATCCCATCAGACCAGCCTAAAAGCATCTCCTAACTCAAATCTTTCTTTTTCATCTTTCTTTTTCATCATATTGCACTTTCGGTTTTTCACGAAACGGGTCCCTGGAAACTCATTTACAACTAAATGGCCACTACGGTCAAACTAATTGACTTTTTTCAATAATTTTATTGATATATATATATATATATATATATCAATAAAATTATTGAAAAAAGTCAATTAGTTTGACCGTGAAATCGTAACACAGGGATGAGCGCTTGATATATATATATATATATATATATATATATATATATATATATATATATATATATATATATATATATATATATATATATATATATATATATATATATATATATATATATATATATATATATATATATATATATATATATATATATATATATATATATATATATATATATATATATTATACTGCATGGGACCTTAGGTTGACCATATGTAAAATACCTACCTTAGGTCGACCAGGAGGCGTATTTGGCGTATAATTCGATTTGCTTTCTTATTATAAATTTCTTTTCACTATATTTTCTAGTTATTACAATTTTAATCAAAAAATTGTAAGTAAGTAAGACGGTTTAAGATATATTTTCATATAACATATATACGGTCGACTTAACGTTTTTTACATGCTTTCTGCAACCTTAGGTCGACCGGTCGACCTAAGGTATGTTTTTACAACTTTTATATATGTCGACCTAATGTCCTTTTATTACATATAGATATCCTTTGTCAGTTATTTGCTTCCCAACATATTAATGATAAAAAATAGTGCTTTATTTTTAGTACCGCTGTTAATGTGCGTCTCTCACCCCCTATTCATGTCAAGGTTAACCCTATTCGGTCCTGGGGGGGGGGAGGGGGGCGATTCCGCCCCTTCCCCCCCTGACGTTTTTTTTAATAACTCTTTAACGCTATGCTGCATGGCTTTGATACTTACTGAGTTTCAATACTTATCTATTAAACACCTTTATGCAAAATATTTAGATCCCATGCCTTTCAGATGCTTTGATATGGGCTATTACTCGAAACTCCCCCTAAAAATCTCTATGAAACCTTTATAACAGGGAAAATATGATAACTCTTGTTAGGATTATCCTTAGAACTTGAAACTTACAACACAACTTTGTTTTATAAAAAAAAAACATTTTCTATGTTTTGGATACGTGATTAATCCGATTTCCCGATTTTTTCGGATTTTACCCGAAAATCTGAAAGAAACGGATTTTCGGGTAATCTTTGGCAACTTTTTATGCGATCCATGTAAAAGCCGGAAAATATGTTAAATAACTTTTATGTAGCTTTCAGAAACTTCAAACAGAATATAAAAATTTTAAACAAATTTCAAGCTTTTGATGACGTCACAGAAAATGTGCTGACGCAAGCAAGAATTTATTGCCGGCATTTTGTTCCTTTTATGACGTACTATAAGTGTGCCATGTTTGATTCAATTTGAACAAGCCTATGAAAAGGTATAATATTCGGTCATAATATGTTCGAAAAACCCGGGAGTGAATAGGGTAAAGTCATGTCCGTGTAACTCCTAACGAAATTGAATCCCCTAACGAAATATTTCGTAATAACGGGAAGTACAATAACTTAACCCTATTAAGTTCGGTTTTTTTTAAACATATTATGATTTTTGCTGACGTCAGTTTTTTTGTCTATGACGTTTAAAATACCACTATCTGCGTAAAATTCAATTTCTTTAGTTCTAGAGTGAGTTTTTACATTCTGTTTGATATTTCTGAAAGCAAAATAACAGTTATTTAAACATAATTTCGGTTTTCACATAGTTCGCATGAAAAGATGGAAAAAATTGCCCGAAAATGCGTTTTTTCCGATTTTCAGGTAAAATTCAAAAAAGTCGGGTAGTCGAATTAACCGAAAACATACAGAAGTATTCTACTGGATAAAACAAAGTTGTGTTGTAAGTTTCAAGTTCAAAGGATAATGCCAACAGGAGTTATTATACTTTCCTGATTATCAGGATTTCATAGAGATTTTTAGGAACAGTTTCAAATAATGGCCAATATTAAAACCTCTGAGAAGTATGGGGCTTAAAAATTTGGCAAGCAGGTGTCCAATAGATAAATATTGAAACTAATAAAGTATAATAAGCATGCAATATAGCATAAAGGAGTTATTAAAAAAACCGTCAGGGGGATGGGCGAACTCCGTCCCCCACCCCGACTGAGTAGGGTTAATTAAAACAATTCGGTTGTCTTGAAACTTGCTGTAAGGGGTTTTCAGACTTTTCTATAAGAATTGACATAAATAATTGTATACTACGGTCAATTTTAAATTAGATATTTATGTCGGACGGACATTTAATAATTTGCAGGAGAATGAAACACAAACTAATAGGTTTACCATTATGTTCAAATTTTTTATTGTAAATTAAGTCACAGTTTTCGATTACTATGCGGTTGAAAGAAATTGACATACCGCATTCTCTCTACTTGACGCCTTGGGCATTTAATTAATTTTCGAGAATTTAGGGTGAGCGTTAATTGGAGAGGAGCGATAATTAGAGGGTGGGCGTATGCTGATTGTTCTCCAGATATGATAGTATTTTCATTTTTATTGACACCGGGGGCAACACTTTATATCCATTGTGATAAGGCTGTTTTCAATTCCCTAACATGTTAAACGTTGTTCTAGAAAACTAAAAACAAATTGTGAAAGATCAATTTCACCCAAATAAAACGTTTAACATACAGTGGGACGCATTAGGAATACTTCGTTGCTATGGGCGACTACAGAACGCGCCATTACAATTTGAAACGAAATTAACAGAAACAACAAGCCTTGTGAATTACCATCAAAATAAGCTAAACAAATGCTGAACGAGCTAAAAGAGAAATACTTCATAAACCGAAGTCGCAATTATGTTCGCAAAATCTTATGTCGCATATCTTGTCGACATAACGGGAGCATATAGTTATCCTGATCCGCCACCTTTCACCAACCTTAGATAAATGACGTAAGAACTTTCGCGGTTGTGGTGGGGGTCGATTTAAACGGGCCTTTGTTTATGAGACACATATTTAACAACGAGTATAGAAGAGTGGGATCGTGTTGTACACTTGTGCAACGTCAAGAGGGGTTGTGACTGATTTGGTTCCCAATTCGGATTTGATAGCCTTTAGGATGAGTCTGAGACTTTTCGTTTCACATCGTGGTTGTCCTAATTTCGACAATGGTTGAAAATTTGCCGTGGAATAAACGCAAGACACGTGATCTAAACATTACTGGCACTTTAACCTACAATTAGCACCGTGGAATGAAGGGTTTAAGGTTCATTCCAACAATAAAATACTACTTGAAGAGACAAATTAACGTACGAAGAGATGCAAACCGTTCTGCTTGAAATCGAGGCTATAATATACAATAGCACAATAACTGTATCCAAACGACGACTTGCACCCATGTTTATCGCAAAACCACTTAATATTTGGACGACAAATTATACGAAAAGCAGAGGAAATCAACCGGAAATATGATAAAGGCAATTAGCTATTGACTATACTAGACTATTACTGGAACAGATGGCATAAAGAATATTTAGCCGACTTACGTGAACAAAAAAATCCTAACCTCAAACACCTAAAGTACCAATGTGCAAGTTTTAATACACGACGATAACTTACCACGCAAACTCTGAAAGTTCGCGAACATAGAGACAACTATTTATAGTAACGATGGGCAGGTAAAGAAGAGTAGCGACGCCGAGGACCCAAATCTCTAGTGTTTTAAAAAGACCTGTATAGGCTTTACCGATTTGAGTGTCCTGGAAACGAAATAAAACCTAATGTTAATGAATTATACAGTTCTCTTGCAGACATAGGTAAAAACAACGACGATCAGCTATGAAAGAACTAGACAACAGTTTGTATTAAACATTTTTTGTACATTTAGAACTCCGCGGGTTTTATTTTTAATTTTGTAAGTAGTACTTTTTCTTAGTAAGTGTAAATACATTCTGTTTTATTGAGAGTGAACATGGCTCGCGTGTTCACTCTCATAAGTGTCTTTATATACTCTGGATCTGTGTGGCCACGCGATAAAAATGCCCCACTATACGCGGGGTAAAAGCAAAAAGATTGGCATTGCGAGCTAAAACAAAAGAAAAAGGTTTATGTGAATGTTTTAAAAAATATATTAGTATTTTCTGCATTAAGTGACTTCGTTTAAGCAAAGACAAAAATCAGAAAATCCTGGATTTCAATTAACAAATTGGAAAACCAGATACTTATAAACAATTCTATTTTACTGGTTTGATTACATCTTGGTTTGCCATGTTTTTATAAAAAAATAGTGTATTTTTTAACCTAGGAACAGTATTCTCCAATAAAATGTGATTTTTTTAAACAGTTTGACATGGCAACCGTGCTAACACAGAGACAACCAGCATTATATAATTATGCTCTCGGGTCAAAAGGTAAAGAATTCCTAAAATTTGACTTTGGAATGTGGCTACCCAACTATGTTTGTTAGTAATACACAATAGACAAATTTCGTAGCACACGTTTGACATTTCACAGGAAATGTTTATGCTAAACCGTTCTTCAAAGTATACGATTTTCTTGATCATCGTTTCAAGCTCTACACAATTTATACAATGACGCCATCAAAATTTTGAATGACAGACCTTTTCCCAGCGTACTCCTGCGTTGATGGATGTTGCCAATTTTAAACACTGGCAAACGCTATCCATTTACGAAATTACCATGTAACAGCTTTTTATTTTTCCAAGATTCAATGTATAGCAAAAATAATCAAATTTCACGGAAAGTTTCTTTCTTTAAGCAATATTGTGAGAACGGTTTGTCCCGATCGGAAGTAAGGTTCATTTCTTTGGTTAAATACTTGCTTAATTAAGGATTACATTAACTCTGTATCGTAGCTAGGAAAATATCTTTAATATTTTACCATTCGTAGCTATTGCATGTATCAATTCCCCATATCTGTTACTGACAAAAATATTGAGACAAAGGTAGTTTTTTCGTCATTTCTCAAATATGAACACTTTTGTTAAGCTATTACTGCTAATTACCCGGCAAGCTGTTAAGAGGCTTTTTTGCAAACATATAGGCCAAGCATAGAGTGTTCAAAATTTGCTAGGAGACAGGGATGATAGCTACACTGACGTCAGTAAAAATAAGCACATTTTAATAGTTTTATTTTAACACAATAACCTAATTAGCCGTCTTGTCTCCAGATATTTTTGTTGTTGTTTTGTTGTAGGTTCGGATATATTATATGTTCTAACTTTTCTGGTAATGTTTTTTAAAAAAATCCTGCCAATATCTTAGTAGCTAGTTAGCGGAAAAAAATTTATAGAACAGAGCGCTTTATTATTATTCCATTAACTTTTTTTCTTGATTTTTTGTTCCAACTGTATGAATATTAAAATGGAATTTACGACCAAGTATATTATTAAATCTTCATACACGCGATGAAACAACATTCCGCATAGCTGGAAAAACATCAATGAAAACATTTTGCCTGTACATGAACAAATGCTTTACATCCACTTTAAATTACCTTTCTAAGGTATGGGGGATTTTCTTATCATGATGTCAAATAAAATAAAAATGTAAGTAGCTTAGACGAAGCATAACTTTGTTTCTTTTTATTAAAACTCGTGACGGAGTTTTACATTTATAAACTGAATTCTCAACTTCCAATACAATGATTCATAATTAAAAATACAAATAAACGCTTAAACCATACTTACAAACTTTTTTCCTACATAACTAGAATTTTTGTCAAAACCGCCAAATATCTCAAAACTCTGTCATGAAATACAACTTCTGCAAGTTCACTGTATTTAACTTTAATCTGTCCAGGAGTATTTCCTTTGCTTTTGACAGCATTCAAATAAAATCAAACTCTGCATCCTTATATTTAGTACGTCAGAAAATGAATAAATTGATAGTAACAGAACATTTTTTTTGCGACCTCATATTTTCCGATTCTTGCATAAAAGTCGATTTTTTGAAATCTAAAAATAAGGATTGTAATTAATAACGAAAACTACACTCTATGAGAGAGGAAGGTTCATTTGCTTTTTTCTTTTTTTCTTTATTGCATCCATCTTCGCTCGTTCGTTAACAATTTTTGTCCGAACCTTCTCGTAGTCGACCGTTAATCCTTCTCTTTTAATGAATTTGTTTATCGCAGCACGATCTACGAAATAAAAATTGCATGTTGTTACTTTATTTATGAATATATTCTTAAGAGAATCAGATCGAGAACGTTAAGCTGTAGGATATACAATTAACAAAAAATTGGAAAACCCTAAATATCTTAAAAATAAATTTATACACCTGTAAAAATCAAGATCATTAATTCACGGGGACACAAAATAACGTTTTCGGGCGATAGTAAGAAATTTGTTGTTTCCTTATCACACGAAAATAAGTAGTCAACTTAATAAATCGGGATTAATTATGATACATGAAATTAACGCGAGTTTATAAAAGCAAATATTTAAACGGTATTATAGCTATAACGCGAATTTTCAGCCATTAAAATATTCCTTTTCTCAAAATTAGATGAATTTAAACAGAAATTGGGTATGCATAGGGAATTAAAATATCATTCAATAAAGGGGTTTAAACTAATCAAATTTTGGTGTCGTTGGCGACATTTGTTGATTTTTAGAAATAAAAAAGAACACTCGATCTCTCCGTTTTATGTTTAGATTAAAAAGAAGATCTCGAAATCATATAATTATATTTTTGAACAGGCATATTGCAAACGGTACATATAAAAAATCAGACACGTTAAAATACACAGATTTTTTTTTTAACGCGAACTATTAATTAACGGAGGAGAAATCTATGTAGGTATGAAATTAACATGGTTTTAATTAACGCGAAATTTTAAAATTTGCGTTAATTAGTTAGCTAGTTATTTTCGTGTAATAAGGTAAAAGCTATGGCCTAAAAATATTAGCTTTTGTCCCCAGTGTAGCTTTTTGTTGTTCACAAGATTAACACAAAGTATATAAATTCGATTGTTGTGATAGAAACACACTGGTTACCCAAAAAAATTTAGGCGATTGTAACAAAACTAAATTTGTTTCTGTCGATGAGCTATTTAATCAACCTTCCCAATAATTAAAAAAGATCAGGCGACTGTAAGGTTGGAAACAGAAATACTTTAAGATTTTAGGACATGTTGTTATGTTTCAGCAAAATATGTTTATTTAGTAAAACACAGTATATTAAAAGTATATTAGGCTTTTAGATGTTAAAGAAAAACATATTTTAATATTATATATAAAAACGTACATGTTATACTGCTATTTAATATGCCTGAAATAAGGAAGAGTTTAAAGGCTTGGATGATGAACTTAGTCGAAATATATTTTTTTGTTTCGAATTTCTAAGAGAAGAACATTTCCGGTTTAGCCAAACGACAAAATTAAAAAGTTCCAAATTGCGTAAACATATTACGCCAAGATTTTTTTCGCTGTCTTCTCTCGTAAACCCTTAATTAAATCTTGATTAATGGGGGTATAAATTTTTTGTTTGACAGCAATTTTGCTATGACATCATTGTTTTTATTCGCCGTTAAATAAGTGGATATTTTCTTTCTTATTTTGTTCAACCGAAAATGAAAGCCTTTCTAGCTACGTAATCTAGTTTAGAAAGAAATAAAATTTGGTCAATGTTCAAGTTGTATTGAAGCATGTTCATCAGGCAATTACTACAAAAATAAGTTACATAAACAGTTTTCTACTTCATTGCCTTTGAAACATTACTAAAAACATTTTTTCTAACCTCAATTAAATTTTAAACAAAAATTACCTTAGGTGGATTAATTTCGCGAGGAATAATTTTCGCGAATTTCGCGGACTGCGGCCAAAATTCGCGAAAATGAGTCTTCGCGAAAAGATTGAAAAAACCCGATTCGTTAAAATTATTCCTCGTGAAAATTTTGAAAAGGGGTCATTTGTAAATCCTCGCAAAAATTTTGAGAACAACATCTATTGATGATGTTGTTGATGTTGGGAGAGGGTAGTGATGCATCGACCATTGATTCTTCTAAGATTCTTCAGGCGGCTAAATATATACCAAGTGAACTTGTAATAGATAGTGACGATGACGATGAAGAGTGGATAGCTGAATAAATTCATTTTCCTGATGAAGAATTAGATCTGTGATGACATATAGATCTTTATAACTTTGCTATTACAGCGAATACATAGTTTCTTTACAAAAGCCATTTATTATTTCTGACGTTAACCCCACATTTGAAAAAAATTATTTCCTAAAAACTCGTGATTCGCGAAAATAAATCCCCGCAAAAAATTAGAGAAAGGTCGATTCGCGAAAATATTTGTTCACGCGAAATATTCGGAAACGACCGATTCGCGAAAATTAATCCTCACGAAAGGTACTTTTTTAGACCTCGCGAAATTTAGTCCTCGCGAAATTTTATCCACTTAAGGTAGTTTTAGTAGTAGACTAGAATCTAGTTATAACAAGATAGCTGCACAGCTATGAAGCTATGAAGCTGTGGAACCAATGTTATAACGGAGCTGGGTTTTTTTTTGTTACTGAGGATACACAAAGCCTATTTCTAATCATCAACGTATTGCAAACCAATAAAAACTCAAGCCTCGCTTGCCTAGCATTTGCAACAGGTGATGCTAGACTAATTACTAAAAATCGTTTTTATTACTTTTCACAAACGCAAGACTGAAATATAATGAAATAGAAAAGTTACATCATTTTTTTAAGTAAATAAGGTTTCTAATAAAAGTTAAAAGTTGTACCAGTAAAAGCATGTTTTAATAAAACAATATCCCTGCATAAGAGCTAGTTTATGTCAATAAAATATATACAGCATCGAGAAAACACTTTAAAGCATTGAAGATAAGAAATTCATTAAGGCAACAAAAGGTTGACTTTGCAATTTAGGTAGCATAACTAATGCTTTGGTGCTTGTTTTACAGAGGAAAAATTAAACAGGGTGGCTAAATTGTAGAACCCTCCTGTTTAGTCACTGAGCAGCGAGCTCAATAATAATATGCATATTTTTATTTAAACTGGTAGCCGAATTGTTATTTTGTGCCAAGGACGCCTGTAAAAGGATGACAGGGAGATATATCATGGGCGAAAATCTAAAGATATCTGTGATAGTCAACCGTTTGTCTTATGGGTTGAAGGCTAGTCCAATAGAACACTCTTTGAGACATGGTCTGCAGAAAATTTCTACAAATCTGAGCAATTTCAGACTAGTTCCATTGTGATGTGGTGTTGTATATATTCCCAAGATCTTTTGCACAAATCGACAGGCAAAATAAGCATGCGAAAAGCCGTAGACCAACCAGCCTATTACAAACTTTAATTTTCAGTGAAGGCATCTTAAAAATTTGATCTTAAAATTAAAATCTAGTTTTTGCATGCAGATTATAATTAAAATGAATAAATTGATAGTAACAGAACATTTTTTTGCGACCTCATATTTTCCGATTCTTGCATAAAAGTCGATTTTTGAAATCTAAAAATAAGGATTGTAATTAATAACGAAAACTACACTCTATGAGAGAGGAAGGTTCATTTGCTTTTTTCTTTTTTTCTTTATTGCATCCATCTTCGCTCGTTCGTTAACAATTTTTGTCCGAACCTTCTCGTAGTCGACCGTTAATCCTTCTCTTTTAATGAATTTGTTTATCGCAGCACGATCTACGAAATAAAAATTGCATGTTGTTACTTTATTTATGAATATATTCTTAAAGAGAATCAGATCGAGAACGTTAAGCTGTAGGATATACAATTAACAAAAAATTGGAAAACCCTAAATATCTTAAAAATAAATTTATACACCTGTAAAAATCAAGATCATTAATTCACGGGACACAAAATAACGTTTTCGGGCGATAGTAAGAAATTTGTTGTTTCCTAATTTGTTGTTTCCTTATCACACGAAAATAAGTAGTCAACTTAATAAATCGGGATTAATTATGATACATGAAATTAACGCGAGTTTATAAAAGCAAATATTTAAACGGTATTATAGCTATAACGCGAATTTTCAGCCATTAAAATATTCCTTTTCTATCGAAGAATTGAGATAGATTTAAACAGAAAATTGGGGTAGGCGATAGGGAATTAAACTATCAATTCAATAAAGGGGTTTAAACTAATCAAATATTTTGGTGTGCCGGTTGCGGGACATTTGGGATTGATTTTAGAAATAAAAAAGGAACACTCGATCTCTCCCGTTTTTGTTGTAAGATTAAAATGAAGATCTCTGAAATCATTACATATAATTTTTGAACAGGCATGTTGCAAAATTCGGTCAATTAAAAAATCAACACGTTATAATACATATATTTTTATAACGCGAACTATTAATTAACGAGGAGAAATCTATTAGGTTGAGTTAAATAACATGGTATTTAATTAACGGCGAATATTAAAATTTGCGTTAGCATTAGTTAGCTAGTATTATTTCGGTGTCAATAAGGTAAAAGTCGCTATGGCCGCTAAATAATATTAGCTTTTGTCACCCAGTGTAGCTTTTTGTTGTTCACAAGATTAACACAAAGTTATATAAATTCGATTGTTGTGATAGAAACACACTGGTTACCCAAAAAAATTAGGCGATTGTAACAAAACTAAATTTTGTTTCTGTCGATGAGCTATTTAATTCAACTTCCCCAATAATTAAAAAGATCAGGCGACTGTAAGGTTGGAAACAGAAATACTTTAAGATTTTAGGACATGTTGTTATGTTCAGGCAAAAATATGTTTATTTAGTAAACACAGTATATTAAAGTATAATTAGGCTTTTAGATGTTAAGAAAAACATATTTTAAAATATTATATATAAAACGTACATGTTTATACTGCTATTTAATATGCCTGAAATAAGGAAGAGGTTTAAGGCTTGGATGATGAACTTAGTCGAAATATATTTTTTTGTTTCGAATTTCTAAGAGAAGACATTTCGGTTTAGCCAACGACAAAATTAAAAAGTTCCAATTGCGTAAACATATTACGCCAAGATTTTTTCGCTGTCTTCTCTCGTAAAACCCTTAATTAAATCTTGATTAATGGGGGTATAATTTTTTGTTTGACAGCAATTTTGCCTATGACATCATTGTTTTTATTCGCCGTTAAATAAGTGGATATTTTCTTTCTTATTTTGTTCAACCGAAAATGAAAGCCTTTCTAGCTACGTAATCTAGTTTAGAAAGAAATAAAATTTGGTCAATGTTCAAGTTGTATTGAAGCATGTTCATCAGGCAATTACTACAAAAATAAGTTACATAAACAGTTCTTACTTCATTGCCTTTGAAACATTACTAAAAACATTTTTTCTAACCTCAATTAAATTTAAACAAAAATTACCTTAGGTGGATTAATTTTCGCGAGGAATAATTTCGCGAATTTCGCGGACTGCGGCCAAAATTCGCGAAAATGAGTCTTCGCGAAAAGATTGAAAAAACCCGATTCGTTAAAATTATTCCTCGTGAAAATTTTGAAAAGGGGTCATTTGTAAATCCTCGCAAAAATTTTGAGAACAACATCTATTGATGATGTTGTTGATGTTGGGAGAGGGTAGTGATGCATCGACCATTGATTCTTCTAAGATTCTTCAGGCGGCTAAATATATAACCAAGTGAACTTGTAATAGATAGTGACGATGAACGATTGAAGAAGTGGATAGCTGAATAAATTCATTTTCCTGATGAAGAATTAGATCTGTGATGACATATAGATCTTTATAACTTTGCTATTACAGCGAATACATAGTTTCTTTACAAAAGCCATTTATTATTTCTGACGTTAACCCCACATTTGAAAAAAATTTATTTCCTAAAAACTCGTGATTCGCGAAAATAAATCCCCGCAAAAAATTAGAGAAAGGTCGATTCGCGAAAATATTTGTTCACGCGAAATATTCGGAAACGACCGATTCGCGAAAATTAATCCTCACGAAAGGTACTTTTTTAGACCTCGCGAAATTTAGTCCTCGCGAAATTTTATCCACTTAAGGTAGTTTTAGTAGTAGACTAGAATCTAGTTATAACAAGATAGCTGCACAGCTATGAAGCTATGAAGCTGTGGAACCAATGTTATAACGGAGCTGGGTTTTTTTTGTTACTGAGGATACACAAAGCCTATTTCTAATCATCCAACGTATTGCAAACCAATAAAAACTCAAGCCTCGCTTGCCTAGCATTTGCAACAGGTGATGCTAGACTAATTACTAAAAATCGTTTTTATTACTTTTCACAAACGCAAGACTGAAATATAATGAAATAGAAAAGTTACATCATTTTTTAAGTAAATAAGGTTTCTAATAAAAGTTAAAAGTTGTACCAGTAAAAGCATGTTTTAATAAAACAATATCCCTGCCATAAGAAGCTAGTTTATGTCAATAAAATATATACAGCATCGAGAAAACACTTTAAAGCATTGAAGATAAGAAATTCATTAAGGCAACAAAAGGTTGACTTTGCAATTTAGGTAGCATAACTAATGCTTGGTGCTTGTTTTACAGAGGAAAAATTAAAACAGGGTGGCTAAATTGTAGAACCCTCCTGTTTAGTCACTGAGCAGCGAGCTCAATAATAATATGCATATTTTATTTAAACTGGTAGCCGAATTGTTATTTTGTGCCAAGGACGCCTGTAAAAGGATGACAGGGAGATATATCATGGGCGAAAATCTAAAGATATCTGTGATAGTCAACCGTTGTCTTATGGGTTGAAGGCTAGTCCAATAGAACACTCTTTGAGACATGGTCTGCAGAAAATTTCTACAAATCTGAGCAATTTCAGACTAGTTCCATTGTGATGTGGTGTTGTATATATTCCCAAGATCTTTTGCACAAATCGACAGGCAAAATAAGCATGCGAAAAGCCGTAGACCAACCAGCCTATTACAAACTTAATTTTCAGTGAAGGCATCTTAAAAATTTGATCTTAAAATTAAAATCTAGTTTTTGCATGCAGATTATAATTTACTTTATACATCAGTGAAAAATGCTACTAGATACTTTTTAACCATAACTTGACCTGTCAGGGTGAACTGATAATTAGCTTTTAACTTTAGTTAGCCATTACAGGATAATTATACGATACATGCAGTAAAATGAGCTGCTTGTGCGGCTAATTATACGGTAGAGATCTGATTTGCTTAAATTTCTGTACTTTTCTTCGATATCGATATTCCAATAGTCATCTACCTAGTTCCATAGCATGTTATGCTTCAATAAAAAGCAAAAAAAGAACAAGAAACGACTGCGCGTGAAAGATATTTATTTTTAAACACGTACCGGCTAATTAACCGTCTAAATCCAGACTTTGCTGGCACTGCATGGCCTCAGCTTCATCACAACAAATATGACAGCTGTTACTGTATAATTAGCCGTATAAATTTTGTATATATATATGTATAATTAGCAGATTCAATTTATGAATGCTCTTGAAACGACAACACTGATTTTATGGAAAAGCATTGAAAAGACGTAGTCAGGCGTGAAAAACATGGAGAAGTCATACATTACAATATCGACATATTAAAGAAAATTGTGGAAATTTAAGCGAAAAAGATCTCCACCGTATTATAGTCGTATAAGCGTGGACTAACTGTCCTGTTACATGCTAATTATCCGTTCTCCCTGAATGTTAACTTTCTTCTTCTATATAGTCTGGCCCATTTTATAATCTGTCGTTTTTTCAGATTTTATGCACAAGCGTGGAAATTCCGTCAAAACGTAAACATCGAAGCTCGTTTATACCACTAGGATAAAATATTTTATTCTATTGCTATGTTGAAGCAAACACAATAAATTATGATGTATGAAAAAGCATCATAGCTAAAATTTGCAGGATTATTATTACAAAAGCTATATATGCCTCCCTACTACTTTGTTTTAAAAAACAACATAAGAAATAACAATGGCTAGCCCAAAATGGACTCATACCAAACTAAATGGAAAACTTGAGAGAAAAGCACAAAATAGCTAGCTAGCTGTCTGTATGTATTATATTGCCATCTAACTGACACTGACTACGGTAGCTGGTCTGCTATATACGTCTGTGATAGCCAAAATAATAAAAAACATTTTACTAAGATTTGTGATAGTATAGAAAACATACGCAGCATTTACAAGACAAAAAGAGATCTTTTTCAAACCTGAGCTATGCAGCTTTTAAAATGGCAGATTAAACGTCAATTTTACTAACCGCGTCCGAGATACGCATATCTTCACTTAAATCCCAGAAGATCAGGATTTTGTTCGAGCTTTCAGCCGAAACTAGAAGCTATGTGTTCCACAGCTAATGAAAAGATTGAGTTATTTGTGGTGAAGCCCCTTTCTAACATGTCTTTTTTAGCCAGCAACCAAATGTAAAATTCCAAAATCTTTGGCACGGGTGACAAAATTTTGAAAATAGTAGCTACGTGTGAGACAGCAAATTTTGATTGGTGATTTACTATACTCTTCTCATATTCTACTATATTCACAAATGTTAGTATTACCTGGCAAATTATCATCGCTTTTTCTGACTATATAAATGCGGAACTCCTTTTTCACCGCTTCCGAATCTTTTTCCCTCCATTGATAATATGGTCTTTCTAAAAATTAAAAAGTAATAACAATGGGTATTATAATAAATACCTTTAATACCGAACTACATTAATTATCAGTTAAATAAGGAGGTTACTTCTATATTTAGTGTTGTAGCCGGAGCTGCAAAAAATTTACTTTATTTCTTAACACGATAACTGCAGCTGTCGTGAAATGACGCATTACTTCAGTAAAATTATTTTGTTACGTAATAGATAATTTTTGAGGCATACTGTTGTGTTGTTAATTAGAAATTCTTATTCCAACCAGAAGTTTCCCGCAAAAAAAATGAAAATTATGAAAAAAGGTGTGCGCTAATTTATTATGAATTCCATATAATTATATTATAAATTCCACTGCTAAAACATATGAGACATAAATCACGAAGACATTGTTAAAACTCACGTAAGTTGAAATAGAATAGGCGGAGATGAAAGATAAAGATAAAGAATGTTTGGATAACACTAATAATACTAAAATTATGATTCAAAAATGTTATATTTTAAATACTAACCATGAGAAGTCAATGTTGATTTAGGAATAACTATAATAAAAATTATGTGAAATTTAAGCGTTGACGTGTTTACAGTGTTGGATTATAGTTACATAAAACTTATCGTACCTGCAGTTTCATTCTCCCATTCGTCTCCACTGCTTTCCTGCAACTCGTCTTCGGTGTCCTCGTCAGTTAACTCCAACGAATCTGATATATACATTATAATATTGTACACCTTATTTAGCTCGTGCAAAAAATATTCAAGAGCTAAACTTAGTTCAGTACATTTGAAACCTGTAGACAATAATGTTATTGTTTAGAAGCGAATTTGGCTAACATATGGTAAAATGTAAGGTTAAGGGTGACGGAGGTTGGCCTGTAGCTGGGACTGGGGCTGGAACTGAGGCTATTTGTGTCAAAGAATTCACATTTTCAGGATTTTAACTTGTTTTTTTCTACCAGATTGTCAGATGACTTTCCTACAGTTTTAGTAAGCTGACTTTTTAGACATAGAGCCGTGTAGCTACATGTAATTTAATCTAACTTGGTATTATTACTAAGGGTAACAACGAAAATGTTACTGTCCAATTAAAAACGAGATAAGATTTGTTAAACACTCTCATTAATTAATGATATCTGAGAATTATTATTCTGGGTTTTAAGCTTGCGACTTACAATCTCCATTGATACGATTAATGCGTCGTTTCCTAGATATGGTTGTGTCTAGTTGGGTGTCAAGTCGAAGACTTCGTTCTCTTTCGTCTGTTTGTAAAACAATTTTGATTGGAGTATCTTTAACTTACCAATTTTATTCAATGTAGAAAAAAACAGAACATTTTGGAAAGAACAATTTGTCTCGGCAAGATTTAATTTCCAAAAGAGACATTATTATAATCAGGTGGTACATACTTGGTTTAGTTTTAAGTTTTTGCAACAACAATTTGTTTGGTGGAGACACTATAATGAAAGGTACACAAAGTAGAAATATTAATGTGTAGATAAAATTATCCATTTTAATTTAATTTCTGCACAGAGAAGGATTTTAATAAAAAAAGTACAAGTTTTTTATCAATCTAAATTCTACATAAGTCGACATTGCTTGGGAATAAATGTACGTATATTTGTGGTTTCAATATTAACTTACACAAAACTTTGCAACTTTTAAACTTTCTCTGGTCTCCATCTAAGAAAACAATTTGATAAACAACCAAATGACATATTTGTCAACTTAGCTCAAGTTGCGATAGTTTAAATAATTTAAATAAAAAAAGAATTCTAATTTGTTAGTTTTAATTGTGTATTTTTTTGTTCAAATTTTTAAATGCATCACACACACTGTTTAACTGAAGAAAAAGGGGCGATACGGACAAGACCCTGGTGAAGGCTTGTTCCCGTGACTATTTCACAACCTAAAATAATTATAAAGATTTCTCTTTATTTTCCTTGATAACCAAGGTTTTTCTTAAAGGTGGGCTGTGATAAGTGAGCAAAAACCAAGTGACGTCAAGATTAAACTAGGATTTCTGGCGAGTAAAAAGCGGTGATAACAAGTGAAAAGAACAGATTGTTTTTGCTTCAGACAAACAGAGTTGATCAGGATGATGTTTTTTGTTATGTACGTTATGTTACGGCGATAAAAAGTATATAAGTAGCTATATAATCATATATATAGCTAGCTGACACTGAGCCAGCTAGCTTTTCATTTATCTAACTATATTTAAATATTTTTTTCTAAAACTCTAGCTCGTGAGACAGTTTAGACGTCTCTACAATTTGTTAAAATTGTTGTCATACTCGTCTTGATAAATCTTATGCATTTGGTTTGTTTGACTTTAACTGTTAACAACATGAAATGTAATATTTATAAAAAGGCAACATTATACATATTAGAAAAAACAGGTAAATTGCTAATCCAAGACAGTTTATTTTTAAGATATTTGAAAAAACTACATATACAAATAAGAAGGATCTTAACAACGATAATATTTTTTTAACATCTGGAGAAAAAACAAATTCAATCATCAAAACAAAACGGCCGTTCACCATATTTTATTGTTTCATTTTAACCCTAGTCGACTAATCTCAGCACAGACCCGAGAAAACTGCGACAGGGTCAAGTTTGTATCACCGTTTCGATGTCAGAAAAGATATAAGATGCCCTGGGGACGAGGTTGGATAAGTGCAGTTACTAGAAATATATTGAAACGCTTTTGTAAAAACACTGTTTACACACCTGTTGTTTTTGTACCCGCAAGGTCTTTTTTCTGTTTAGGTCCTAATCAATGAAAAAAAGATGGTAAACGTAGGCATTCGTATTTTAGAAGATCTAAGGGAAGAAATAATTGCATACCAGTAATGGTGGATGAAGAAATTTTTTTGTTTATTTTTCCTCCTAAACGTGAAACAAATATTATATAAAATTTAGTGCATGCTTACAGCGGCAGCACCTGAACAACCCCTGTATATAAAGAAGAACATTAAAGACTAAACAACAATACGCGGAATAATTTTAATATTAACCACAGTCAAGCAGGATACGTAAAAATTCTGTTCCGCACAGTTGGGTGAAAATTTGATTAGTTGGTGTTTTACACATAAAGAAAAAAAGAAATTAGGCGTTTTTGCTGGATGTAGATGACGTATTACTGATACAGTATTTGCTTCAGTTTTCCAATTGTGCAGAAAAAGTATACTCTAGCGTGAATAGGGTTAAACAAACTTTTGAACTTTGTTAGTGTAAAGATCAAAAATGCAACATAAGTATAGAACGTATATATAAGTCGTAATAAGGTACCTTGGTCGATTTGTTGTAGTTGTTTACCAACTTTAGTGATTTCCAATAAGGCAGGTGGTGCTTGGTAGATGGCCTCATTTACCATCTCACTATGGCCCATGTGCGCATAAAACAGTTCGCGGTCTTTCCGTGACAAGTCTAAGCACGCAAATAAGGTGCTTACACGATGCCGATTTTTGGTAGCAGTCAACAATTCCTTGCTCTTAATATTCGCTTTGGAGCAAACATTGTTTACAGCATGCCAACCAGATACATGATTTGTTGATTCCTGGATGCTGGCAAAAACATACCGGTTATCATCTCTGATGTCAGCCGCTTTTCTTACACTGGCACTAACTAGCAGTTTCATCCCAGCAACGACATCTTCAGGGAACAAGACAGGGACAAGATGGTCATTCCCTTTTCCAGACTGATAACATACCTTAAAATAAATTCCCCATCGCTCAATCTCTTAAATAATAGCCGTATTCCGTATGTTTGTTTGTGTGCGTAAAAAACATTGTGCTACGGAAACACAAAATATGCGATTTTTAAAGGACGGATGATTCCATGACTCTTTCATAGGAAACCTGCTAGTCTATATTAAAGTACCCGTATACGTCTGTCTCTTACGCAGAATGGTACCGCAAGTAGCGAGACGCACGCAATGCAGACTAAAAAGGACAGGCAAAACCACGGGTCACTAGAGTAGGTAATTTAAAGTGTTGACCACAAACGTGATTAGGTAGAGCAATATTGACGCAAGTAATCTCGCAAACAAATAAACTCAAATTTAAAAAATTAGGGATCTTTTCAAAATAGCGGAAAAACTCTTGAATAATTTCCATAAAAAAGCGCGCTAATTCGAGTACTCTATGTGCTTTTTGTTCCGTTTGAAAAAACACACGATAACACAATAGATTCCCTTGTCTTTTATAGGTTTAAATCATAAAAAGTATAATGTATTACCGTACCTTTAGGTTGCTGGCCAATGCTTTTTCAATTGGATCTTCGATATCCGCCACTCTTTGTTTGTCGATCCAAACTCCCTCATTGGCATCATTCCACTCTGAGAGAAGAAGTCTTGCCGGTTCTCCTCCTCTACGGGCGTTAAATAAAGTTAGTCTGGCACAGACACAATCCCTCAGTTCAACATACGTATGAATATCCCACAAGAGATAACAATCGCCTATAATTTTGTTCAAGGTACATTTTATATGTTCGCGGAGTCTTTGAACATCTTCCTCCAAAGGCAGCTGTGCGGGTCGCCGAAGTCTGATTTGTCTTCCTTGGTTAATTTGATATTGAGCATCTGCAAAGACGTAGTCTTTGAACAGATCCAATACCGTTATAAAATCGTCAAGTGCCTTGGCT
The DNA here is from genome assembly GCA_030067915.1 of Hydractinia echinata. Lineage (NCBI taxonomy): Eukaryota > Metazoa > Cnidaria > Hydrozoa > Anthoathecata > Hydractiniidae > Hydractinia > Hydractinia echinata. The sequence goes on along the minus strand of JASGCC010000305.1, from coordinate 212,500 downwards.
TCATTTTCTTTATTTTCAATTAGAAAATTTCCTTTTAGGCACTTAACGCTGTTTTTGATTAAGTAATACAGGGCATTTTTTAAGCCTGGTTTTAGGACATTTAAATCTGTGGTGGTATATACTTCGATGGCATTTCTTAGTTGATGAAAATTTTCCCTGCGGAACATGTCTGCAGCATTTCCAAAAATAATCTTAGCGTTTGATTGGGTCGAAAAAGCAACGTATAAATGACCCAGTCTTCGCATGTCATTTCGCACAGATCGGATGACTTCCATGGCTTTATTTGCCTTTCTTTTTATTTTATCATATAAGTAGGCACCGATCTTTAAAATACTTTTGTCTGTTGTGCAGACATTGCCAACTTTGTCATCCCTGATGGTGCTTACAACAAAAGTATTAAAGGGTTCTCCCAATTTGCATGTTTTGTTCATTAACACCATCGGCACAGCAACGGGTGGGCATGGTGCAGCTGTGCATTCCTTTTTGTGCCGATAGTAAAAAGATCTGGCATAACATCCGTTGCAACTACTGCACACCACCAGTTTCAACGAAGAAAGACATCTGGGTGCTCTTTCACGAGCGAAAACTGGTTTTTCCTCGTCAAAGAAACTTTCATTCTCTTTACAAATGCCTTCTTTCTTGAACAGCTGAAAAATGCTATTTTTTTCCTTAAGGGGCTTTGACAAAGCATCAGCAACTCTTGGCACTTTGTTGTGGTTTCGTCGAATGTGCCGACTTAACGCTGCCTGAGGAATTCCACAGAATATACAAATTCTTTTCGGCTTGATCTTTTTAGTTTTCTAGAAAATACAATAAACGGCATTCAATGTTAGTTTATTACTTCAAACATTTATTTTTGATAATTTAATAATACACGTTTTCCGGATTGCATGTTTTTGACAATTTTAGAATTTTCATGTTTTGAATTTAAGATCATATTCAGCATCATTGAATTAATGTGTTTATAAATTTTCATCCTAATCTGACATGTGAAAATGTGTTTTGGTGGTGTTAATGTTATGGTCAAAGTCTTCTTAATTTTTGATTTGTACTAATAAGCTTCGGTTGCAAGCAGAGACCAATTAGTACAAAATTAAAAAACCTGTTGTAACAGATTGTTTATTTGCTCTATGAATCTAAAATTTTTACATTTTATCAAGTTTCGGGTTAGGATTTCAAAAATCACATTCATTTTGTTTGACAAAGTTGAGAAATAGCAGCGGTACATCAAAAAAAAACTAAATCGGGAAACGTGTATTCTTAAGAAAAATGCGTGGACAATTTGCTAAGATTAACTCCGAAAAGGTCTTTTTTTAAAAAAAAAATTGGGGATTTTGTGCGTGAAGGAGCAAAGACTAGTACTGTTTAACTTTTCGGATCTAATTAAATAAACTGAGTCCGCTGGGAATATTATCAAGATTGGGAGGCGTGTTGCTGACGTAGAAACGGCTTTCCTAATTGTTTGGTCACACTGATATTTTCGCGGAATCTTTGCCTTCACTTTCTGTACCCTGTTAAAGTATTAAATTTTAGGTTAAATACAGTTATTCTCACCGATTTTTCTGCAGAAAGTTCGTGTTCACTTTCTTCAATATCAACCTCGACTTCAGTGTCGATCATAATATTCTGTTAAAATAGATTGAAATTTGCTCCGTTAAAGTATTAAATTTTAGGTTAAATACAGGTAGGCATGTGTTAGTCAGTTATTCTCACCGATTTTTCTGCAGAAAGTTCGTGTTCACTCGCTTCAATATCAACCTCGACTTCAGTGTCGATCATAATATTCTGTTAAAATAAATTGAAATGTGCTCTGTTAAAATGTCAAATTCTAGGTTAAATACAGGTCGGCATGTGTTAGTCAGTTATTCTCACCGATTTTTCTGCAGAAAGTTCGTGTTCACTTTCTTCAATTTCAACTACGACTTCAGTGTCGATCATAATATTCTGTTAAAATAGATTGAAATGTGCTCCGTTAAAGTATTAAGTTTTAGGTTAAATACAGGTAGGCATGTGTTAGTCAGTTATTCTCACCGATTTTCCTGCAGAAAAAAGTTCGTGTTCACTCGCTTCAATATCAACCTCGGCTTCAGTGTCGATCATAATATTCTGTTAAAATAGATTGAAATGTGCTCTGTTAAAATGTCAAATTCTAGGTTAAATACAGGTAGGCATGTGTTAGTCAGTTATTCTCACCGATTTTCCTGCAGAAAGTTCGTGTTCACTCGCTTCAATATCAACCTCGACTTCAGTGTCGATCATAATATTCTGTTAAAATAAATTGAAATGTGCTCTGTTAAAATGTCAAATTCTAGGTTAAATACAGGTCGGCATGTGTTAGTCAGTTATTCTCACCGATTTTTCGGAAATAAGAAAAATGACCAGCCTGGTTAGAATTTTTGTATTCCTTATTAAAAAACTATGTGAAGGTGAAGGTGAATTAATGAGATGCAGTCATTGTCAGTTTTATTTTGGTTTTAACTTTAGGTCTGACAGTTTGCTTATATGGTATCAATTTTCCAAAACAAAAAAACAACAACGCCATTTTGTCTCATAGACAGATTTATAAATTCATCCTTATACATTTTTTTTTGAAGATCACTATTTCAATTTTCGCGCGCATTTGATTCACACGCTATGTTGTTAATCTCAACGATCTATGTCTTTTACCAATTGCCAGAGTTTTATTTAAATTAAATGTTACAGCAATTAATTTATAAGCACGAGTAAAAATTGAAATGATTTCCGGTTAATTACAGACGCGAATATGCGAGTCACTTACTTTTACCAATCTTTCTGCAACTGAATCATTGAACCTTATTGTGGACGGATTTTCCCACCCCCGCCAAAGTATTTTCAATACACGATTTTGCTTGTAAAAACACTAAATTCTATCTAGGCTAGTTATTATTCTTGGTTCTCTATTTTTCTAAACAATGACCTCTTGTTTTGACCTAAGTTCCAGTCTGATTTTTATATAAAGCATACTTTTATAAAAGAAAACGCGTAACCTTTTTATAGAGGAGGCTAATAATTACTTTTATTTTTTGGTGTTAAATACTTTTTTATATTTTAATATAATTTGGTTAGTTACATTGTCATGAAAGTTGTCCCTCTTTTCGCTTCGAAACACTACAACCTACAACCTACAACCTAAAAATATAAAGACCCAAAATCCCTCCTCCTTCCAAAATAGGGTTAAAAAAAAGAAAAAGTATATTTGACTTTTATACATTTACCAAGCAATTTTACTGCAACATAATACACTCAAACTACAGAGTATCCAAATACGTACATCTTCATTGGATACGTCTTCAAAAATATCCTCAGATGGCTTCGGCTAAAATAAGAAACACTTTATACTCACTAAACAGTTGCTGCTATGGTTTTTAACTTTTAACAATAAGTAGCAATAATTATACATTTTTAGCAAGTAAATAAAGCTTTCAATTAGTTTGACCTAAATATGCGACATGTTCATGTCATTTCTTTACTTTACTGTGTTATAATACTGCTGAAAATGCAGTTTTAAAGTTTTTAATTTCGGCTTGGTGAAAGTAATAGTAATAAATCAGCATTAACACTCCTTTTTACTGAGACTCAATAAATAATCGGAGGACAATAACAATAAAATACAATTACCTTAATAAAACTTCTAGCAGTTTCAATGATTTGCTTGATCGATGGTTTCTAAAACATATACAATTGTTGTAGATATCTTGTTAAGAACTGATTTGATGTAAAGCATTATGGGGTAGACGTCACATATATGCGTTTTCCTTTATAACAATAAACTTTATAACAATAATGCTTATCCTGGTTAGAACTTTAAAATTCATAAAAAGCGTATGTATTAATAATAAACGTTTTTGCCACTCTTTAAAGTTCATTTCATTTTTTTCTGTTAATTATGCTATGGCCTTAATTTCGCCACACAAATGTCTTGAAGGTGCGTTTTAGTAAAACAAAATCTTGAAACGTCCACTGAACAATAATGACACCTACTTTTATTGGTGTACCATATTCAAATATGTTTTCCTAAAATAAAAATAACAAATCTGTCTCAACATTTTGTATTTTCTGACTGAAAACAGCAATGCAGAATTTGATTAGAACAAATTGATATGTTACAGGAAATATAACAAATTGGAAATTATGCTTATTCTGTGAGTATTATGTAAGAGTTGTTGTTATTGTTATTATGCATAATGATTCCCAAATTTATTTATTAATTTATCTAATTCTCCGTAACGTGTAAAAGCCTAGAATTGAAAGGTACACGAAATCCAGCTGATGAGCCGTGGTACGGTGACACAAGGTATTTCTAATATAAACTGCATGGAGCAGAGGTTGCCTCATGCAGTTCTTAAACGACTTTTTATGCATTTTAACTTTGGGCTTTTTCTGAGTACTTAGTACTTAGTCACACTACCCTTAATCTTCTTAGACTTAGATAAATCATTACCTGAATCGTCACACATCTCTAAGGTGTGCATTTTGAGCACATTGCATTTAATGTGTAAATAGAAAGAAATATGGCTGCAGGCAGAGCCTTAATCCCCCTCTTTGCTTATCTTAGCTGCTTTACATGGGTGAGCTATCGAAGCAGAAAATAAATAGGAAGAAAATGACATGAAACAAATGAGACGAGTTCAATATTCTTTTTTAAGTAGAAGCTGTTAAGAATTAAATAGATATTTTATTCAACCTTTAAGAATACTCTGAATCACGTTACTGAAATTTTTACGTATTTTTATCTTGATTACAATTATAAAGAAATATTGAACGTAACAGAACTTTAAATTCTTGTCGCTTATGTTCTATTTCATGTAAAAAAGGAAGTTAAAAAAAAAATGGATAAACCATAAATTAACGTTTTTTTTACCAATGTCACACTGCATTATTATTATTTCGAAAACCCTGGAAGCATTTGTCTCTTTATTTCTGTCTTAACATTTGAATCAAATAACCCATTGCACTAACACTCTGGTCTGCACATGTAAAATAGCTAGAAACAAAAACAAATAACGCAAGCGTAAATAAAAGGGCGCTATTATGAAAAAAATACTCAAATTGAGTTTTAGTGAGAAAAACGGGTTTATTGTTTTTTATTACCTGGTGGTTGCATATTAACCTTATTAAACCGGAGCTTTCTTGTGAACCGTGTAACCCTGAGAGGGGTACAAAATGCGGGTCATATATTTCAAATTACTTACGCATATCCGTAGAATGCCTTGGTACAATTTTATTCCCGGTAAAAATAATTTGATCACGAAAAGGGGATCAGAAATTACGTCACACATACCTAGAATAGGCTATTTTTCTATTTTCCAATGCACCCTAATTTCTCAAGTGATACGGATGCTACGATTTTACCTCTTGGTAGACTTTTGGACTGTGTGCCAAACATTAAATTTTAACAAAAAAATTATTATTATTATTATTATTATTATTATTATTATTATTATTATTATTATTACCATTACTATTATTTACCCAGGATAGCCTCTTCCGTTTCTATGGGAACTGTTATCAATGAGGATCCTGCATAGGGGGTCCTAGTGCATATAAAGCTCCCACAACCACTCAACTAGACAACCGCTCAACTAGACAACCGCCTAAGAAAAATTTAATCGCGTAATCGGTATCAAAAATAACGTTATATTTGCCAGAAAGTTTACTATAAAAAAGATCTGTTTTTCCGGAAATATTCACACTTATGGCCATGAACTTGGCACACATAAAAATTATTGCATTAAGATCAGACATGAGGTCCCTCTGCTGTATTATTGTTACCTTCATATTTGGCCCGTAATTTATCCCCAGAACCCATATAAATCTTTAGCAAATCCCTGGTAATCAGCTAGTGACCAACATATATATAATAAATATTTATATCACAAATACATCATTTTAAAACATTTTATAAATTTACATCTTGAATATGCAATACACCTTGCAAAGTTTTTTATATATCTTTTTTATCACAGGCCCTATAAAACTTGGTACGTTAAGGCACAAAATTTCAGCACACCATTACCTGTTTATTAAAAGTTATGCCCAGTCAAACAGGACGCGGACCCTTTCCTTAAGTATCAAAGGGTTAAACACTCACTTACTCGCTTTGAGCGAATTAATTAATTTAAGGAGGTTTAAGGGATATTACGTGACATTCATATTTCTTTTGAGGCTGTTTGTCAAAAAGTTACTTGAGAGTGCGGCAAATTCAAATTTTAACCCTATTCGGTCCGGGGTTTTCCGAACATATTATGACCGGGGGGGGGGGGGGGGGGCGGATTCCGCCCCCCTCAATAACTTCTCATAGGCTTGTTCAAATTGACTCAAACTTGGCACACTTATAGTACGTCACAAAAGGAACAAAATTGCGGCGATAAATTTTTGCTTGCGTCAGCACATTTTTTGTGACGTCTTCAAAAGCTTGAAATTTGTTCAAAATGCCACCATCTGCTTAAAATTCAATTACTTTAGTTCTAGAGCGAATTTTTACATTCTGTTTGAAGTTTCTGAATGCTACATAAAAGTTATTTAACATATTTCCCGGTTTTTACATAGATCGCATGAGAAGTGGCCAAAAATTGCCAGAAAATCCGGGTTTTTTCGGTTTTCGGGTAAAATTCGAAAAAAACGGGAAATCAGATTAATCACGTGTGCAAATCAAGGAAAATGATTCTTCTTGATGAAATAAAGTTGTGTTGTAAGTTTCAAGTTCTAAGGATAATCCTAACAAGAGTTATTATATTTTCCCCATTATAAAGGTTTCATAGAGATTTTTAGGGGTAGTTTCGAGTATTAGCCAAAATCAAAGCCTCTGAATGGCATGGGACCTAAATATTTGGCATGCAGGTGTCTAATAGATAAATATTGAAACTCAGTAAGTATCATAGCCATGCAGCACAGCGTTAAGGAGTTATTAAAAAAACCCGTCAGTGGGGCGGAATCCGCCCCCCCCCCCCCCCGGACCGAATAGGGTTAAAATACTACTCCTTATTTGTTATGAAATTTTGTTACTACTAACACTTTAATAATCGGAACCTTCTCCAAAAATTTTAACTCCACTTTTGACGACGCCATAACTTTCAAGACCTTAAATAAAATCGACAAAACAAGAAACTCTATTTTGGTCACCTGCCAAATCTGTCTTCCCCGATTTGCATGATCTTAAACTTAAATATCAAATGTTTCGCGGTTTTGACAACCTTGTTTGTTAAGAATGATACAGAGGTAAGCAAAAAATATATTTTACTTGCAATGTGTGAAAAGGATGCACTTTATACCTCTCTCGTACTTTCAAGGACCAAAAAATAATGATAAAGTAATAAACTAATATTAGAATTTGCAGGGGTATTACATTTGGAACGTGGTAACTTTTGTAAATTTTGAAATGTGCTTTTGTATGAATTAAAAAATTATATGTCAGGTACTAGTTGGTTACTAAGGTGTTGCTACGGAGATATATAGCTCAGGGCGTAAATACAGACATGATTTAAAGAAAATATTATTCCACCGAAATGACGTCTTTTCTATTTCCAATGACGTCAGAATATTTCTTTCCTTACGTCGAACATTTATGTCATATTCTAACCTTTTTTATACAAATGAGGTTTATTTTTGTTAAATAAAATGATTTTTTTATCCAGTATATAAGTGTACCAATAATTAAGACTGTACCGTAAGTCCAAATTTATTAAAATTTTAAAAAAATGACGTCTTTTCTGATGCAAATGACATTATTTTATTAAAATAGCTGGGAAACACGGCGTCGAAACGCCGGGGTAAGCCACAAGTCAATGTGTGACCCGGCATTGAACGCCCCAAGGAGCGTTTAATAAGAACCGCATACTGTGCGACATGGTGAGGTGCAGCGCTTTAGTACATGCATGCAGTATGTCGTTAATTAGGTGAAGCGCATATACCATTGTAGTGTTGCAACTTTTTTTAAAAAATAACTTTCCCGCAACAATAGCTGAAATAAAAACAGAGTTAACAAACCGTTGTTACTTCATCATAGCAAAAACAATCGGTCAATATTACTTTTTTTTGCAGAATAAGTTTTTGTGAAAGTTAAAAAATTAATCGTGACATTGTGCTGAGTGCTTGGTCAGTTAAACTGTGTTGTACAGGCGTATAGGGATAATACCCTTGTGAAAAAAAATTTCTCGCAGACTCTAATTAAATGAAAACACAAGAAACAGTCCATTGCTAACACAGGGCTGAGCGGTTAGTCCAGGTAAACACTGTTGAACATTCGTACAGGTGTGATTCCCGAGAAAGTATATAAATAAATTGTTACAGTGGGCTGACCCCTTAGTATAGGTAAACCGCGTTGTACATGCGCACAGACATAACAGCCTTTTACAAAAAAACAGTCTGTTGTAAACACTGGGCTAACCGCTTAGTACAGTTAAGCATAGTTGAACAGGTGAATAAGCGTAATACCCTTTTCAAAAAAAACTTCATTGCAACTTCGGTTTAAATGAAAAACACAGGGAACAGGATGTCGTTACCGAACGGTCCAGCTAAAACAATTGCTCACCCATTTTATTTGCAGAAAAGGTATTCAGGAAAATAATAAAAGATGTATATATATATATTTAGCATAAGAATTATTGCCTAAGAATATTGTTGTAGCCAAACTGCATTTTTATACTTTCACTTTTTGGCCAAAGATGGGAGCTAGCTAAATGGCTACAGCCTCAACATAAAAATAAATGTTGGGTAGGATAAAAGCTCTTATACCATACAGAATAGTAATAAGTAAGGCTCTAGCTAGCTAGCTAGCCTTCAAAATCTTCGTTCCTAGCCAAAAATCCCAAAACTGGTGCGTTTAAGATCTGTACGTGGCTAAAAAAGGTGACAATATATTTATCTTAACATTGAAAACAAACAGAAAACAAATATTAAAAAAATATAAAGCTTTTAGAAGATAAAAAAGTTAAACAGGCCTACAAACATTCCACACACTTAACATTGAAAACAAACAGAAAACAAATATTAAAAAAATATAAAGCTTTTAGAAGATAAAAAAGTTAAACAGGCCTACAAACATTCCACACATTGCACATGACCATTTTCAAAATCAAAATGGCCTTCGTTCATTCAGCCGCATTTTAAAAATTTCGGGTTTCCGCCACGGGACACGGCTTTCGCGGACACACAGACAGACAGACAACGGCTACTTTTAAAGAGATTTTTACCTGGTCTCTGTTTATATTTAGACTTTCTACCAGTATGTCAAGTTTTGACTTTAGCGTAAGTAGTTCCGGATTTATGGCCAACGAGCACTTCATGACTCTCCGCCCGGTGCAACACTAGACCAAGGATGATCGGTGTTAATAGACTTTGCTCTAATAATAAACACCTAGTCCCTATTAAACGACTTTCCTCTAAGACACTGACAAAGTTTAATATACGCCCGTTTTATAAGTGCTTGTCTGTAATAAATATCATTTGAACAATTGAACGCGAAATAAAGACAAGAACACTATACTTTAGACCCCTCTTCCTCTGTCCGTTTTTTAAATAACTCTATTGTGCTATACTTCATGGCTATAACACTTTTTGAGTATTATTGTGTATAATTGTGTATTAGACACCTCCATGCCAAACGTCTAAATGCTATCCATTTTAAATCCTTAGAAATTACCTCTCACTCGAAATCGCCCTTAAATTGGGAAAATATAATATTTTTTGTTAGGAGTTATCTTAGAACTTGAAACGAATACCACAATTATATCTTAACTGTAAAGTTTGTATGTAACGTGATTAGCCCGATTTACTGATTTTTTCAGATTTTATCCTAAAATTGGGAAAATTAAATTAATGATTAACATTTGATGGGATCCATTTGGTGCAAATCAAGAATTTAGAGCATAAATTTCCGTGAAAGACCATGTTTCTTTACAAATTTCGTAAAAAAATTTACACAATCGATATATTTTTTATTTTAGCGTATAGAAAATTTCGCGACTATAGAAAAATGTGGGGAAAAAATTTCCAATTTTGATGGACTTTTTCAAAATACAAATTCAAATAAAGATGTCAGTCACCTTTAATATACCTTAGACTAAAGAGAAGGTTGCTTATTTGAAAGAGGGAGAAAAGAAAAAAAAGTAGGGAAAACAAAAGGGAATTATTATTGCGAAAACTTTGCAGTGTGTTCTCACTTCCTGTTACTTATATAAATGGTATAAATAGTAAAAAAATTCTGAAAAGACGCGTTTATTGTAACGGTAATATTGTTGCTGTTTTTAGCATTGTATATGTCTAAAGTTTAAAATTGAAATAATAATTATACACATCAATTGTAGTAAAAACCCATTCAGAATATTCAGAAAACAATATCCGTGCCTTCTCGGTATATATAAGTCTTTACAATGGAGAGATAATAAACAAGTTGTAAAAATTGTTTAAAGATGCAAAAATTGTAAAATTATTACACGTAACTATGATATATTGAGAAAAGACGCAAAAACACAACAACGAAAAACGACCAAGCATTGGATATATAAGCAAAAGGAAGGCAGGTTTGCTAAGTTTAGTACATTGTGTAAAAAAGTTTTATTAAATGTAAAAAAGATCTACACTATATCGAAAAAAGTATACATCTTAAAATGTTAGTGTTTAATGTTAATGCTAATGTTAATGTTTAATGGCGGAAGAAATACTTTTTGCTAAATACTTATACAAAATCGACATATGAAAAATTTAAGTTCTAAAGTTTCAATATTTTTGTTCATTTCGTCGAATTTCCAATAACCATTTTGATTCGATTCCTAGGATTGCTTCACACATTCGAAGTGACATTTGATTGTTGCAGTTTAGTTCATCTTCGTTGATTCATATTCCATAAAATTCGAATTCAGTATTGTAAGTTCATGTCCAGTTTGCAATAAAATGAAAATGTATTGATAAATTATATGTTCCATCTTACTAAAATTTTAAAGTGCTGCGACAAAATCTTATTACCTTGAACTAAAAGTGTCAATACATACCTGCTTAGAATGGTTGATTAGTTCTTCGAAATAGGCTACTCAAAGATTAAAAATCCAACAATATTGATTACCTCTTTTACTTATACGCTTTTTGTCGTTAAACAAAAGAAATATAAAATATAGTTGATTGCATAAATGAATCATGATTTACACGCTTTTTCCTTTATAAGAATATAAGATATAAATATAAATATAAAATATAATATAATATAAGAATATCCTTTATAAATATAACAGGCTGGGGATTTAAGGAAAATAGAAATAAGAATAATGACCAGCCTGGTTAGAATTTTGGTATTCTTATAAAAAAAGCGTGTAATTGCGACGTAGTTCTTATCACTACTTTCACTTTCAACGAGTTCATACTCATATCAATAGCCTAACTGTGATTCCATGTTGGACTCAAGGCTAAATGTGATAATCATGGTATTGCGCTTAGCGATCATTACCTTTTCCGCGATCCCACTTATCATCAGACCGAGTAGATGAGTATATCACAACGATAACTTTATCGTTAGGAATTATCTCAATAGCTTAATCATAAGGCTATTACTCTTCATCATCGTGGGAAATAGAGTATTGTATTTCTACTGTAACTAAACTATATTTTGTCTCGTTTTATTGGCAATGTAATCACAAAAGCGAGACAGTAGTTACCGATAGATATGTTTAGAAATGCTGTTGAAGGAGGTTATAAGAAATAAAATTCTTTCAAAATAAAATTACATTATAATTACCTCTATGAAAAAGGTGGATAGTACATAATCTTATTATTATTATAGGATGATAACACACCATATACACCGTCAAGTATTTCAAAATTAAATAAAAGCCACTTACAAACTAGTGCCAGAAGAATTTACATTACTTACGGTATTAATTTCTTCGTTTATTTCTAAACGGGAAAAATAACAAAGGTATATTCGTCGCAATAATTGACAGTAGAATTAAATCTTGCAAAAAGCAGCTTTACCTGGTATACAATCGAGTAACATGTTCTCGCAATTGGTAAAATTTATCTATAATAGTAAAAAAAGCATACAAGGACCCAACTTTAATTAACTCAAGTATATGTTCAACCGATAAAGCAAAATTATCTAGAGCAACGAAGAAAGAATTATAAAAATAATCCGCATTAAAGAATACTTACTACCTTTTCGCCGGTCCTACGTTTACGTGAACGTTTACTTGGAAAAGTTTGAAACTAAAAAACACGTTAAATCCACTTTCACATAATAAAAGAAAAATATTGTACAACAATTAAATTCAATGTTAATCGTAATTATTTAAGGAAATGAAGGGATGTTTGTAAATCACGCCAGCTATAACAGAGGAGGAGGTTGAAGAAGTTCTGAAAAAAATTTTGACGTCATTTTTGAACAATCTTTTAACAATTTGAGTAATTTGAACTCGTCCATAAACAATCGAAACGAATTTGTCATTTTAAAATAAGTCAGAAATTTATCCGTAGTTTCCTAACCCAATGCGCTGAACTTTGCTAAATAGGATGTTGAGCATGTTATTTTTAAAAAGAATTATAAAAAAGACTTGTTGCCATGAGGACCAATATTCCACAAAGTTTCTCGAAAGAAATTCGCGGAACTTTGTGTTAAGGCGGAAATACACGGTGAAATGTTTCTTTAAAAAAATTTGAAATTTTTATTTTGCTATTGCACGTGTGTATTTTAAAAAAATAATTGTTGCTTGAGATAAGTAAGAAATATAGTCGAAGCGCAAGGTAGCTGCTTGTATAATAATATATAAATGAAATTTTAAACAAACAAGAAAAGTTTAACCGTTCAATTGGTCAAAATCGTAAACTTTTGCAACACGTAAAATCAACTTTTGTTGCGTTTAAATTCTCTCTAAATATAGGATACATAATGACAGAAAAGTTTAGAAAGAAAAATTTCGATTGTTTTTAAAGAAATATTTCCGCCTTTACATATTCCCGCGTTTACAAAAATCTTGTTCTCGGTAGATATCAAAAAGTTGGGTCCCTTTTATGAAATCTCAAGAAGTTCTTGAAAGTTTTCCCCTGTTCGTTCGTCTGCTACCTATATTCGTTTTTTCAAAAGAAACATGAGCCTCAACCCACTCAAAAACGGAGTAACTTATAAGCAAATCATCACAAATGACTTTGGTCTACCAAGTAGAGGGATAAATAACACTAAATAAGCAACAGTTATACTTTGAAAGTTGTAATATCTAGAACTAAAAAATAAGTATAGTCTTCAAATATTCCTAAGTTGTGACTAATTTTTAGCCTGCATACTATGATAAAGGATATTCTTACGACAGTAAAAAATATTTTTTTAATCCAATAAATGCTATTAGGCTGTATTTTTTGCAATCACAAATCGTTTTATAAGAAAATTATTTTTGTTTACATAAAGATTAACTGCTTCAAATCATCCTAACTAATATTTTTCTCACAAATAGATCACAAAAAGCAAGTATGAACTTTCACCATGAATGATAGGTTATATTACTTTTTAGCAGTTTTTTTTCCGGAATTTTTGTTTAAAAAATCGGCCTTTGCCCTCGTGTAACTATTCTAAGTTATTATTTTCCTCAAATAATTATCCTTATTTAAGCTTAATAGTTACATGGCTCCTATTTTCATGCCTTAAATTACTTGTATTTCTGTCCTGTAAATTCATTGAGCATGTAATCTAATACTATGTTTACACTGATCCTACTTTTCCGTTTTCAACCAGGAATTCCGTTTTCGTACAAAAACGCAAATATTAGAGATCAAAGATTACTGACTCATAGATTTGCGACTCATAGATTTGCGACTCATAGATTTGCGACTCATAGATTTGCGTTTTTGTATTTTCATGCGTTTACATTGGAAGTGTAAATCATACTCAAACTATAATGAGTATAATATAATTCATAAAAATGTTTCGTTGTATCATGAGGTTTCTCATGATACAACGAAACATTTTTGTGTTTTTACTGAAATTAGTTTTCTCATTTGAGTAGATTCTTTTAACAAGAAGGGTCGAAGCATGTTACAAAGTTCCGTGAAGCTAGTTTGTGACATTCCTAAGTTTTCTTTCCAATCAGAAGCTGGAACAGAACCGTTCATGAAGTTTTCCCACCAAGCTGATGTTCGCCCTTTTTTTACCCAGCATCTTCGTGGGTGCCTCTTTTTAACAATTGACTTGACTCGTTTATTCTCTATCAAAGACAACAATCGTTTATTGGTTTTCATTTGTAGTTGTCTGTCCTCATAATCAGCCACATTAACATCAAGTTCAACTGGGCAGACGCACAAGCAGAAACAAAAATGTAAAAAAAATATTGTAATAACTTTTTAAACGAATCCATGCTCTTCCTAACATTTTTTTACCGATAAATGATCATTTTTTGCTTATAAACACTATTCATACGTAATATGATTTCGAATAAGTTTCTATTTTTAGTAACATGACTCATGAAAACGGATAAATTAGCATCAGTGTAAACGTAGCATAAGTCATTTTTATAATAACGTCTCTGCATATTGTTTGTGTTTTATTTTAAGGGGCAATTATTAAGTGTACCATTTTCTTTATAGCGACGTCTGCGATAAATTAAACTTACATCAACATCCATCACATTAGGATTCAGTTGTTTTAAAATCTAAATAAAAGAAACATTCAAAGATAGATCGATTGTGTCAGTGACTGCGACACCCTGCTACAAACAATTGAACATTGATGAATTTCAAACTTGCCTCGGAGCACTTCGGTGTTGATACCTTTTCATTTGGCTGAAATACAAAATAGTATTTAACATTTTTTTTGATAATTAATATTTTTAAGGGCGCATTCCATTTAACACAAATAATTGGCTATATTTATTAATTTTACTCAAAAATATTGCTAAATCCATTTCATTTAACTAAAAAAAGTCACTTAATTTAATTATCAATAGAGGTTATTAAAATAAGTAAAAAATATAGCTCATTGTGCATATTTTATTCACTTTTAACTAAGATTTCGGTCATCTGTCTGTAAAAGTCAACACGCCATTCCATTTTGCCGCTAAAAGTGCTAAACTTGCACAAAATATACTGCCATTATGGAACGTATAATTAAATAATTAAACTCTATCAGCAAATCTCCATGGTAATTTCCGCATAATATATAAAATGGCGGATTTCGTTGTAAACAAACCAACTTTATTTGTTTTGAATTTGACGTGTGTTTCCCATGTGTTTGCATAAATTACGGAAGAAGTGAAGCCAAGATAATTTACCAAACACTCGCATTGCATTTTTTGAAATCTTGCATAGCTCATTCCATTTTGTGGACATTTATGCACTTTGAGTACGATTTAGCTTGGTGTGTCATTTTTTGTGTTAAATGAAATGCACCCTAATATTTATCATTTTTCTCCACAAAACAATTTGCGTAGGTACTTACATCATAGCCTAAGCTGTACTTATAGGTTTTCTAAATTAAATGAAATAGTATTTAGTATTAATTCCATGTTTTAATTCCCTCTTTCCTTCTCAAATGAACTTTTTATAGTTAAATTTTTGTTGTGGTGAAAACCGTTAACTATAAATTTAGGCAACAAAAGGATTTAAAAAGCGTTGATATTTAGCTAGTAACAACTCTGAATTAAAAATATTGGGCTAGTCTCTGAATTTTGTAATAAATTTCCGTAAACTCGACAATTTAAAAAAAGAATGTTTGCGCTCAATTACGTACCCTGTTTAATAATTCCTGCAGGTCATATGGAGTATTCGCCTTCTTGTCCTAAAGAAAATAGTCATAGCAGTGAAAGGTATTAAAAAGGTATTTAAAAAGATTTGAGAGGTAAACTGTCGGCATGGGAACAAATATGATTATTTTCCAATTAAAACACCACGTTTTTTCTTAGTTAACCAAAATGTGTCGACCATCGAATATGAATTACAGAATTCTGCGCTTACACATATCCCTACAATATTAAAAACTTCATGGAAAATTTTTAATTATTTTTTACCTTTCTCCATGGAAGCCCAGGCTCGCCATAGGAGTAGCGTAATTCTTTCCACTCATCTATCTCAGTTAGGGCGAATAAGCATAGGTGTAGTCGGTTATTTTCAAATATTGGTCGCACAATACAGTTAGGGCTTTGTGAATCATTAACATATCGTCCAATGTTGGTGTTGTATGTTCCATCAATGCTACAAAAATATTTTACTATTATTACTTTTCATTTCCGAAATTCCAAGAAATTGACATTTTGTTGCTATATTTCTTAGCTTTTATTTCCTACTGTTGAGCACATTTGTAATGTGAAATTTTATATAATAATGTATTTTCAAAAATTTGTAGATCTGATTTGTAAATGTTATATGTTTGTACATAATTTTGATAGGAATAATTTTAACTAAAAAAAAACTTATTAATATTTTGTCCTGCTTGTGTGTAGAAATAGCTTTTAGTTTATAATAGTTTACTGACAGGTCTTGTATGGTACTAAAAATGCAAAGCCAATAAAGATAAACTTAAAATAGAGCTTGCGATAATAGGGCGAAAAACAAGATATTAAATAATCTTTAATGTGACCTAACAGTATTAATAAAAAAGTACGTAAAAGTTGGATTGCTATTAACAAAAGTTAATAGAATTTATTTTCAGTGTAGAACAGGTCTCACAGTAATAACCTCAGTATCAAGTTGTCACGTGATTTTTTTTTCAAGTATTTTTAAGTATTCAAGTAAAGTTTTGTAGGGTGATCATATGACGACCTTTTATACAAGCTAAGACAACTTCTCTTCGATTTCGAAATTAATGTTTAATAGTAAAAGTCCTTATAATAGCCCTTTAAACATCTTTAATTAAGGTGCGTGCCATAAAAATTAGTAGTTAAAAATTATGTATATGCACCTGTTGTATCTAGCGTATTAATAAAATTGTAAATAAGCAATGAAAAGGAGTTTGTATTTTAACCTTAGCTGCTTACCAATATTTGTCATAAAAGAATAGGTAGGACCCTAAATGTTTCGGGTAACTCTCCATCTTTTCACGGCCTTCTTTGCTGGAAACCATTTCTCCGCGATATTCCATTAGGAAATCTCCTTTAGCGTACTTTTTTTTAGCGAACACGCCATAACCTGGAAATATAGAACGCATTTTATGAATATCAAATATATCAAACAATAATAACCAGGATAGAGTAAATGAAACAATAATTAAATACCAATATCATCATTAATATGATGTACTTCAAACCCAGGCGGGTCCTTCGCCAATCTGCAATACTTCCTCGCTATGTCGTACTGTGTTAATTGAGCACCTCTCTAAAAATATTTAGGCAGCATTTACAATTTTCTCAATTAAGGTTTCTAAACCATGTTGACTAATAAGCAACACTGCTGGAAAAAAAATTTATGCTATTTTAGCTTTGTTGCGTCTTTGTTTTTCTCTACAAAATACGTTTCCCACATAAGGCCCAGAACAATATTTGAGAAAATACGGTGACTGCACTAGTATTAGAATAATTTGAAGAATATTGAAAAAATGTATTTTTCATTTTTTTGAATGTAACAAGGGTAACTTTCTAATTGTTCCGGCAACTTTTGGGAAATTCTATAACAGCTATAACTTCCCCACACAGTATCAAGTTTCTTAAAAAAGACATTTTAAGGAGATAATTTTTTTGCTTCTTAAAAAATAATTGTTTGAGGAAACCATTCTTCTGTTTCTAAAAAAATAATTTTTTGAGGAAACAATTTTTGCCTACAGGTATTAACAAAATTTAAAGAAAACACCAACTGTTTTTTATATAATAAGTATAATGATTCAAAAAAGAAGTAGTAAATGACACTTCTTGTAATGTGACTCCCTATATTTAAATTCGCATCGACAATGTAACAGCCGATATATCTGTACTTTGCATATAATATTCTTTAACATCAAATCTATTTCTTTGAAAAAGGAAAAGAATGTACCTTACGGGGATTAACATTTGCGTGAATTAACTGTGAAAAATTACAGTGGTGACGACAAAATTTGAAGCGTCGTCTTGATTACCAAAATACAATGTCAATTGGATTGGACTGAAAAATTAAATTTACCTGTTTTAAAATTAAAGTCTTTTGTTCAGTGTACATCCTTTAAGCCTTTCTGGGTATAATTATGTAACGAAAATAGTGATACGATACTTTTTTTGATGTACCGGGCGTAACATTTCTTCTTCAACTCATGTATTTTTTTGAACTCCTTAATTGTTCAATATCTTACACTAAATTTTCACCCTTTCTTTTATAAGAATATACTTTATGAAATAATAACGTTTTTAAGAGGCTGAAAACGGGCCAAAAGTTAATTATTTAGAATTGACTTTTTTTTAGATATGAAATTTGTTTGATGTATAAAATTTGATTAGAAGTTTAATTTGTTATTGCATATCTTTTTTTTATCTGTCGAAATCAACATCATCATGTGCGTCGGTTAAACCTAGCAAGATTTGCTATCTAAAGGCTGGATTAAAGGCTAATTATATGTTTTCTAACTGAAGTCATGTTAAGAATATATTAAGAGTGTATGAAGCTGGTATATCTCAGCGTAACTATAAAAGCTATGTAGCTAGAAGAATACACAGTGTAAAAACAAGATAAACAGTCTAAATTGGAACAGTTTAGTAACTTGGTAAGTATAGTAGTCACATATAATCTAAAAGTTTGGTAAAATAACGTAAACTTTTGTAACAACTTAACTAAGTCATACCAGCTCAAAAAAATAATTGTAACATAGGCACTATCAGCAAGTATAGAATTGATTTTGTCTCGTTGAATTAAGATTTACTAAAATAGGTGATACGTCTGAAAGCCTTGAATAGTTGGAAGGATCTTCTCATTACTGATTGGCTCCAAGTTGAAATAGGGAACACAGATTTAAAAGGCCGTATTGTAGCTGTGCTTATTATCGAGGCAATAAAAATACATAAAAAAAAAAAAAATGTTTTTGCATTGAAATTTAACATGTATTGACTGTTGATAAAAAACCGATCAAATTGTTACTGTTCTCTCCTGTCAAGACTACGTACTAGATTAACATTAACTCCCTCTTGGTAAATAAAAAATAATAAATAATATACCAGAAGAAATAAAACAAAGAAGATATCCAAAAAGTAAACTTCATTATTTTCAAAGACTAAAAACCCAAACCTCGTCCTCAGGGCTTTCTAGGTTTTTTCGAAAAGGTCTTTAATCAGGTTTCTTGCTAAGTTTTTATATCAAAAGGAACTAAAAAATCTTATGTTTATTATTGAAATCCTGTTTTTTCTTTGTCATCTCAATGATTCTCGTACAATGAAGGCCTTGTAATAAAATTATTAAATTAATAAAAAGCCCTGGTTAACTCGAACCTCAGATAACTGAAACACTTGATAACCCAAAATATTATCGTCGGCTCAAGTAGCTTTAATAAAAATTACAAAAATACACGTATTTTCTTTAAAAAAAAAGCTAAAAAATCGTTTATAAGAAACTAAAACCTGGAGAGTCTAAAAAACTTCAGCACTAGATTTTTTAAGCTTAAAAAAATTAGGAAAATAATATAAGTAATTTTCCATGGAATATCCTTTAATAAGCTCTTTGATTATCTGATTGAATAACAAGACGAAAATAATTTCATTATGTATAAGTTTATAAAACCAAATAAGAAACTAGCAGTAATAAATATGTATGGATTTTCACTCAAAAGGAATTAAAACCGACGATTTTAATTTTGGGAATCTGATTGGGAGATAAAATTTTCCGTTCCGATCCGCTCTAATTCAAACTGAAATTTGAAATCATTCTAACTTTTCTTCGTTACAGGAACAGAAAAAAAATTAAAACAAAAAATAATTAGCAGATAGTAATCAAATTTTAGTATTTTTTTCTTGTTCCATTCCAATCCCTTTTGCTTTTGAGTGGAAATCCACCTTGAAATTGTCAAAAAATAAAGAAACTGCCTTTGATACGTGTAATTAATGCTTTACAATTTCAACCTCTAATTCTGTCTTATTTTCTTATCTAATATGTTGATTGAATAAAACAACAAAAAGTAAATTAACGTGAGTTATGTGAGGATACATGTTAATAAAAGATTTTTTACGTTTTTACGTAAAATGTTCCCTAACCTCTTAAGCCGCATTCAAATGTACGTAAATTATGTGACACGTTTAACAGAGTTTCGTAAGCCAAAAGAAGAACAAAATAATAAAATTGCGCAATATCATTCGATTGTATATTGGAACGTCTACAATTTAAAATCTTCAGTCGAAACGAAAACAAAGTATAACAAGATAGCTGCACAGCTATGAAGCTGTGGAACCAATGTTAAAACAGAGATGGTTTTTTTTTGTTACTGAGGATACACAAAGTCTATTTCTAATCATCAACGTATATTGCAAACCAATAAAAACTCAAGCCTCGCTTGCCTAGCATTTGCAACAGGTGATGCTAGACTAATTACTAAAAATCGTTTTTATTACTTTTCACCAACGCAAGACTGAAATATAATGAAATAGAAAAGTTACATTTTTTTTAAGTAAATAAGGTTTCTAATAAAAGTTAAAAGTTGTACCAGTAAAAGCATGTTTTAATAAAACAAAATCCCTGCATAAGAGCTTATGTCAATAAAATATATACATATACAGCATCGAGAAAACACTTTAAAGCATGGAAGATAAGAAATTCATTAAGGCAACAAAAGGTTGACTTTGCAATTTAGGTAGCATAACTATGCTTGGTGCTTGTTTTACAGAGGAAAAATTAAACAGGGTGGCTAAAGTGTAGAACCCTCCTGTTTAGTCACTGAGCAGCAAGCTCAATAATAATATGCATATTTTATTTGAACTGGTAGCCCAATTGTTATTTTGTGCTAAGGACGCCTGAAAAAGGATGACAGGGAGATATATCATGGGCGAAAATCCAAAGATATCTGCGATAGTCAACCGTTGTTTTATGGGTTGAAGGCTAGTCCAATAGAACACCCTTTAAGACACGGTCTGCAAAAAATTTCTACAAATCTGAGCAATTTCAGACTAGTTCCATTGTGATGTGGTGTTGTATATATTCCCAAGATCTTTTGCGCAAATCGACGGGCAAAAAAAGCATGCAATAAGCCGTAGACCAACCAGCCTATTACAAACTTTAATTTTCAGTGAAGGCATCTTAATTTCATCTAGTTTAATTAAAATCTATTATAATTTACATTATACATCAGTGAAAAAATGCTACTAGATATTTTTTAACCATAACTTGACCTGTCAGGGTGAACTGATAATTAGCCTTTAAATTTAGTTAGCCATTACAGGATAATTATACGATACATGCAGTAAAATGAGCTGCTTGTGCGGCTAATTATACGGTAGAGATCTGATTTGCTTAAATTTCTGTACTTCTCTTCGATATCGATATTCCAATAGTCATCTACCTAGTTCCATAGCATGTTATGCTTCAATAAAAAGCAAAAAAAGAACAAGAAACGGCTGCGCGTGAAAGATATTTATTTTTAAACTCATACCGGCTAATTAACCGTCTAAATGCAGACTTTGCTGGCACTGCATGGCCTCAGCTTCATCACAACAACAAATATGACGGCTGCTACTGTATAATTAGCCGTATATATTTTGTATATATATATATATATATATAATTAGCAGATTCAATTTATGAATGCTCTTGAAACGACAACGTTGATTTTATGGAAAAGCATTGAAAAGACGTAGTCAGGCGTGAAAAACATGGAGAAGTCATACATTACAATATCAACATATTAAAGAAAATTGTGGAAATTTAAGCAAAAAAGATCTCCACCGTATTATAGTCGTATAAGCGTGGACTAACTGTCCTGTTACATGCTAATTATCAGTTCTCCCTGAATGTTAACTTTCGTCTTCTATATAGTCGGGCCCATTTTATAATCTGTCGATTTTTCAGATTTTATGCACAAGCGTGGAAATCCCGTCAAAACGTAAACATCAAAGCTCGTTTATACCACTAGGATAAAATACTTTATTCTATTGCTGTGAAGCAAACATAATAAATTATGATGTATAGACCTTTTTGAATGTTTACATTTTCCACGGTAAGCCCTTCTGGCTCTAACAACTGTGTGGCAGGCAGAAAGATGCAGAAGCTTGCTGAAGAAAGGTCTTTTTCAGCCCATTTCTTTCTACGGAAACATTTTTGAGGCTTTAAACTATTATCGAGTGTAGATGGATAATTTCTGATTGACATATATTCCTATAAAGTCGTAATGATACCGTCGTGCGAAGAAACAGACTAAAAAGGACCTCACTTCATCTAGCGCCAGCATCTTTTTGCCTGCAACGCAATTGTTAAAGCCGAAAAGGCTTACCGCGGAAAATGTAAACATTCAAAAAGGTCTATGAAAAAAGCATCATAGCTAAAATTTGCAGGATTATTATTACAAAAGCTATATATGCCTCCCTACTACTTTGTGGCTAGCTTCAGGTTGGTAAAAAACAACACAAGAAGTAACAATGGCTAGCCCAAAATGGACTCATACCAAACTAAATGGAAAACTTTGAGAGAAAAGCACAAAATAGCTAGTTGGCTGTATGTATATATTGCCATCTAACTGACACTGACTACGTTAGCTGGTCTGCTATATACGTCCGTGATAGCCAAAATAATAAAAAACATTTTACTAAGATTTACATAGGTGTGATAGTATAGAAAACATACGCAGCCAAGACAAAAAGAGATCTTTTTCAAACCTGAGCTATGCAGCTTTTAAAATGGCAGATTAAACGTCAATTTTACTAACCGCGTCCGAGATACGCATATCTTCACTTAAATCCCAGAAGATCAGGATTTTGTTCGAGCTTTCAGCCGAAACTAGAAGCTGTGTGTTCCACAGCTAATTAAAAGGTCTTTGTATAAGGAGGAGGTTCTCTCGACTTGACAAGAGCCACGCGGATTTTCACAGAAAAGAAATTAAGAAGAATGCCGGGAAAGCAGTTGCGAATGAACTTGATTTACAAGGTGGTAAGTCATTCCGTTGCTACGTGTTTCATTTGGGTTTTTTAGACGTACATGTGAACAAAAATCTACGTAACATATGAACAAAAACAAAAGCTCATGTAGGAAAAGATTTCTTACGTTAATTTTTTTGTAAGCCCTTACATGTGAATGCAGCTTTACAGTGTTTTTTCATTTTTTTACGGACGATATAAGCGCTTATGTTTACTTTTCTTACGAAGAAAAACTTTTTATAAGAAAATTAACATTAAAGATACATAAGCAAGAAAAAATTGCGCAATATGGTTAGAGTACAATAAATTACGTTCGAAACTGGGTTTGTTGCCGGCTCTTTAAAATTTATGCTTTTTTTATTTGCGATGTCACTGATAAATTAATTAAAAGGGTTATTTTAATCAATAGAACTACAAAGCGAAAAAAAATTGCGGCCACTTGTTTTTTTCATGCATGTCAACATTGATAAACAGAACAAACATAAAATTTTTCTTACACAAGCCAAAATGCAAAAAGTTGTATAAACTCTTATGTGCAAAAATAGATGCGACTTATTAAAGAAAATCGAGCGAGAATTATTCCCTCTTATTCTATAAGAATTATGAAATTTCCATCTAGGCTATTTTATTTTTTTAAATGTTCTTATTTCGTTTTAACTGTTCTAAAATAAATTTTGAAAACGTTTTTTGTTTCGGGAAAAAAATCAGGTTTGTTATTGTTCTTATTTGGTTTGGTTTTATTTCAAAAACTCGTTTTTATAAATTTTCTCTTTAAAGCTCTCAAATATTCTTGTTTTTGTGGAAACTATTGCATTTGTTTGGTGATTGTAAACATTATTCTGTCAGCAACAACACATTATAGCTGCTGCTTATGTTCCTGGTAAAAAAAATATGTTTAAAAACTCAAGAATTATTTTGTCATAATGTCCAAGACAAAATTTAAATCTTTCTTAGACTATTCGTTTTTTTATAAAAATTTAAATAATTTTAATGTGAGAATAGCCCTACCCTTCGTAAGTATTTATTCATGGTTGTCTTCGTTTCGTAGGTAAACTCTTTAGAAACACAACTGACTCGACTTCAACGAAGTTAACCGAAATGTTATTTTTGCAGCGTCATGCAGCAACAGTGTTCGATTTTCATATTCGAATTTTATGACGTCGCGTTTAAAGAACAGATAGAAGAACGACAAGGAATGGAAATGCAATTTTATATATACAACCGTTAAAAATTTATCCGTCGTACTGACGAAACCCTACATGTATTTTCAAAAACATAATTTGTAGGATGGTCAAGAAAATGATAAAAAAAACCTTCAAAGAATTAAATTAGCTTTGGATTCTTTTTCTCTCTTTTTAAAAGTACCTACATTATAATTAATGCTTTAAAAGTTTAAGAAATTTATGACTTCCACTGAGCAACTTAAAATTAAAGCGGTTTCGAAAACCATTAATTTCAGCTCGACAGTTTTCATTTAGAAACGGCTAAACACTTATCTTATATGCGCTTCAGATTTTTGTTCCTTCTAGCCAAGAAACAGTTAAACAATCTAAACCCGCGTGAAAAACTGATAATCGGCGAATTAACCCAACGTAATTTTAGGTCAACTGATCTTTCTCTAATATAATTTAGTTTTGTTGTTCGTTCATCATAAATAAAATAGTTATGAACGAACTTCCATAAAAAGAAGAACTCAAAAAATAATGTTTTCAGGCATGTTTCACTTTCATTTTTGAATTTTTTGAGCTGGTCGACTTAATGTCGGTTTATTCAAAAACAACATTAGGTCGACCGCAATGCAATGTTTTCAAATTTTGTTTGTTTCCTCTTATGGTTTGTGCTTCAATTATTCGCGCCGGTCGACTTAATGTCGGTTTATTTAATAAACAGCATTAAGTGAACGGGTAGGGTTTTCAAGTGAGTTTTTGAATTTTTAGAATTTATCTCTGTCGGCCTTATTTGGAAAAAACCTATGTTGTAAACAACTTAAATTAGACGAAAAGCTAGTAAATAAAAAACCTATCGAAATACAGCTTTTTACAAATATTTTTTTTGTACTACATTCACAAATTACATATTTGACAAAAAGAATGTGATACTTTTTACGAAACAATGACAAATACAACTTATTATAATAAAACGGAAAAATTTTAGAATCATTTTTAAAGAATTAAAAGTAAAGTAAAGCAGGCAACGATCTGTACGCTAGGATTTGTGAACCTGTCAGGAGCCTACGTCTTTAGGCCTACACTCAGTCTTACACAGATTATTGCTGCTGTAGGGCAGCCTATACAGTGCAACCGTCCTTACTGTTAAGTTATTGAGGCCCGTGGAAAAATATACCCGAGGCATGTCAGCAGTGCATATACCAAAAAACAATCTAAATTTTTTTGACCTGTCGCCTTTATTGTGTGAAGCTTGAAATGCTTATCAAGAAAATGTATAGGATGATGTGCTCTTGACGAACGTTTTAAGTTATGTACCTGGGCGTCAAACCACAACCCCTCGCAAATTTATCGAAGAATTTCATTTATCCCGAAAGTTAAGTTATCAAACTGCTTTTCTACTGGAATTGAGTAATAAAATGGATTTTTAAACGCATCTGTGATCTACTGGATTGCCCCAACTTTTATTTTCAAGTTTTGTTACCTGATTGTTTTCATCATAAGACAAAACCAATCAAAAAAGGCAATCAATCCTTTGTATAAACTCTAAAGATCAGTATTAGTGGTTCTTCTGTGCGTGTATTACTGCCATACAATTTAAACATATTTTATATACGAAATTTCAAAGATGAACACAAGTTAGTTTCAATTTTTTGCGGGTGATTAAAAATTCTTTTTGTAACAAAATTAAAGACTCGATTTCCCAAATATCTTTGTAAAAATAATACTGAGGCTCAATAATGAGACACCAATTTTTTTGTAAAGTTTCATCTGAATTATTAGCTATTGCGCTTCTCTCGAGGAAGCCATTTCCTAGCGCCTTGTGGTTTATTTTTTTATTGCGACGCCGAGACACCAAGCGCTGGAAACGAGGTTGCTTTCAATAAAATTTCCAGAGCAGAAGTTGCTATGCTATACATTGTTTTTTTATTAAATATTATTTGGTTAACCATGTCTTAAAAACCACCACATTTTTTAACAGATTTAAGTCGCCTGAAAGGGTGTGCGGAATCTTTCTGTTCATTCGTATTTTTTAAACAGATTTTTGTATATTTTTAGATAAAGAAAAAAAGATATCGAAAGTTGAAGCTCGCTCACTTCAGTACTATAAAGAACGTCGTAAAATTTATGTTATGCGCCATCTTTGTTGTTACTAACTTTCTCTTTAATAATTACGACATTTCTTTTTTATAGTAGTAGTAGTATATATTCCCCGACAGTATATACAAAAAATGTGTTAACAATATGGCAGGGGCAAGCAGAAGACATATTTTGTCTTATCATCAAGCCCCTTAAAGCGAGCAAAATCTTTTTACAATCTATGGTCTATATTAACAAAAAGGGTAAAGTAGAAAAAGAAGCATAAAAGATCTTTGATGTCTTGATTTAGAAGAAATTTTTTTAACTGATATTTAAAGGGTCAACAGTTTTAGTCGTTGTAAATAAGGTATCGTTACGGATAATTATACGGTTCCACATATGAGGACCGCGAAAATGTGTGGAAAACTTTGAACATGAGAATTTAGGTGCTGGTAATTTAAAACCATATTTTGAAAGTCTGGTCTCATACCTATGATTTACAGTTGAGAATTGGTCCAAAAAGATTCTAGGTGTAAGATTTAGTTTAACTTTGTACATAAAGATAAGTGTTTGTAGAATATTGACCTTATATACGTTTAAAATTTTAATTTTTGTCAAAAGGGGTTCTGCAGTGGTGTACCTATCAGCATTGAGAATTATTCTTACAGCATGTTTCTGTTTAGAATATATTTGTTTACATTTATTTCTACTTGTCGATGCCCATGCTATATTTCCATATGTGATGTAACTATATGTGTGAATGAGAAATACAGTGATTTTAGACAATTAACATTTAAGTACGGTTTAGCTTTATACAATAATCCAATATTTTTTGAAATTTTATTCTTAACTTCGCGAATGTGATTTTTCCAGGTAAGATTTTCGTCAAGTATTATACCAAGGAATTTTATAGAGCTTTCACGTTGAATTTTACTGTTATTAAAGAAAAGTTTAGGAAGTTTGAGTGGTAAGTTATCTGTCATACATGGTTTATGGAAGAGCGTGTATTTTGTCTTACTTGTGTTTAATGAAAGTTTATTTCCCTTAAAACAGTCACTTACATGTTTTAGTTCATAGTTTACTGTCTCATAAAGAGTTTTTACGTCTTTGTGTGAGAAAAAAAGATTGGTGTCATCTGCAAACATAATAAAATTTAAAAGGGTTGAGGTGTTAAAAATGACGTAGATCAAAAAGAGTAACGGTCCTAAAATTGATCCCTGTGGCACTCCACAACAAATCATTTTTAGTTTTGAAAAAGAGTGTTTAGGAGAAACACATTGTTTTCGATTTGTTAAGTAATCACTAAACCATTTCAGTGTTATTCTGTCAAGACCGTAATGTTGTAATTTTGAAACAAGAATTTCGTGATTAACTGTATCAAAAGCTTTTGATAGGTTCACAAATACTCCAAGCGTAAGAAGAATTTTATCGAGTGTGGTAGAAACTTCCATTGCAAGTTGTAGTATTGCCTCATTAGTAAATTGATTTTTTTGAAAACCAAACTGTTTATTAAGCAGAATTTCGTTAGAAGAAATATGTTCATAAATCTATTGTACATTATTCGTTCTAGAAGTTTAGAGAAACACGGTAAAATGGAGATTGGTCTATAATTGAAATTAATTGTTTTGTCTCCCATCTTGAGGAGAGGCGTTACTCGCGCTATTTTTGATTTGTCTGGAAATTTTTCGTATTTTATTGAGAGACTAAAAATGTAAAATAGAGGCGATTCAATTATATCGTAAACATTTTTAACAATGTTAATGCTCACGACATCGAGTCCTGGTGATTTGTTGGTTTTTAAGGATGAAATAGCTTCGCGTATTTCTTCAATCTTCAAATTGGAGGTTGTTATTTTGCCTCACAATGTGGAAGGTAAGACCTGAAATTTTTAAAACTTTTTGAATTTGGCCCAATAGATGTGTAAAAATCATTTAGTATATTTGCCATGCCAATAGAATCTGTAACATAAGAGTTATCGTCATGTAGCAGTCGAGTCGGTAGCGAGTCGTTTGTCCATTTGTTTGTTTTTCCTATGATTTCTTTCATAATATCCCATGTTTCTTTCGTGTTACCAGATGCTTTGTCGATGGAGTTTGTGTGATAAAGCTTTTTGGATTGATGTTTATTCTTCTCGAGTAAGTTTTTATAATTTTTAGCGCATCTCATTTTCATATGTTCTTTTCTTAAGAAGTTTTTCATATAATTTTTATTTTATTTTTGAAGATTTTATCAAGCCCTTAGACATCCAAGGACTTTGAAGATTTTTTTCTTTGATAATAAACTCGGATTTTGGAAATGATTTTCATACTGAATTATGAACATATTCAGAAATAATTCATAGGCTTCACCAACGTCATTTGTTTCTGTAATTAGGTCCCAGTTTATTTCAGTTAATAATTTACGAAATTTGCGCGTAGCACTGGAAACATATTCGCACTACGAAAGCCCATTAATTTTGCTTAACATATGTCACTCTAAGTAAAGCAAACAGAAATTTCAATTTTTCTTTGTATGCCTCATGTACAACGTCACACCGGCAAGCAAAATAAAAATGTTATAATGCCACACTTAATAATACCTAAAAAGAGCAGCGACGGAGAAAGAACGTAAATTTACCTCAACAATATTAACAAATTACGATAAAATTAGAAAATTAAGAAAAAATTGCGTCTCTGCATTTCTTGAGCCTATCCTTTTTAGATAAATTATGTCAGCGCATGCGCACATTGAACACAGGCATATAAATTTGCTGCTTGTGTTATGTTTTCATAAATTATGAAATTTTAAAGATTACTTACTTCAGTTATGGTGACACCTGTGAAGCTAATGAGCTTCCGTAGTATTCGTATTAATGTTTCACGACGTTTAAGTTTGAAGAGGTATTGTTGAAACGGGATATTTTTTATAGTATTAGATATATATTATCATAGCTATAAAATTGTAATAAAAGTGGTATAACCGAAAAATATGAATATATATAAAATAACCCCTGGTATGTAATTATATATATTTTTTTTCTTTTAAGTTTTTATTTTTTTTACAGCCAACTAAAAAAAATGACTGTACGAACTCCATATAAGAATAAATGATAGCGGCTGCTTACTAAAGTTTTTATTTTATCCATTTCGAATAAACGCTTGTGGTAGCTTTAGCATCAGTGTACACTGGGTGCTTATTTAACAGGTACTATTATTATTATTATTCATGAATTTTTACCCATGATATGTACACTTCAGTATTTAAGTATATACTGCTATTAATTTGTGTCCTGCGTTAAAGAAAAAAGAAAAACAAAAAGGAAAAAGAGAAAGTTGAACTGAAAAAAAAATAAATAAAAAAAAAATAAAATAAAAACATAAAAAAATAAAAATAAAAATGGATACTGTGAACTATGCATGGATTAGGCTGGACTATCAATGTAACAGGAGAGTCACAGATTAATTTAAATATTTACAAGTTTATTTTTATTTACAATAAAAATTCTTCAGGAGTTTCTTGTAGATTACGATAGAATTTTCCTTCCGAATGTCAATTGGTAAGGCGTTATATAATTTTGCGCCGTTAGGGTTAATAATTTTAATCTATAAAACGCTTTACCCTTAGGCGTTTATTCGACAATGGGCGATTAATTTTTTCAAAGGTGGTCACATTCATTTTACTGAAATGTACCGATTATTTTATCGGTTGAGGAGAGAAATTAATTTAGGAAATGAAAATAAAAACTTTAAACAGAATTTAGTTTCGAGCATCAAGCCAAATATAAAATTTGGCTTTTTTTTATGTTAGTAAATCAGTTTTTCATTACTCAATTTTTAGCATCATAGGCAGTTGCCCACCTGCCCAACTACTGTACATATGACACTAAATAAAATATTCATAGTATACGAATGACCCCTTAAACAAAACAAAATTGAAAATTAAAAAAATGATAAAATAAATAAGAGTCAGATGCAGCTAGTTTTTTAATGAGAAAGGAAAGATTATGAGTAAGAAATGTAGGTAGCTAGACTCTTTTTAGCACCCCCATCGCTAAATTCACTAAGAAATAATAATATAATAATTTTCATGACAAATCAACCATTTTTTTTTTCTCTCTGTTTTCAAAAACATAATGTAACATTACTACAACATATCAATAAAATCATCCCGATCGATCAAGAAAAATTCTTTTGTATTTTCTGGAGCGTTTTTAAACAGGTCATTCGTAGAGTTGAATCACCTCGAACTAACTGTTGTTGCTTCAACTACTCAGCACCCGCTGCACATGGTTTTCCTTTTTTACAGCAATAATCAAATTATTCTCGCACGCATTAAATGATTTTAATGATATTTTGCGCCAGGACAGCCCATGATTCGAGAACTCATTCAACCATCTTTTGTCTTGGGGGTGATTTAAGATTTACAGCATGTGTAAACATGTGTATTCCAAGTTTTTTGCCTTTTCGAAAAGTGAAAAACTGGCTGAAAACATAGAACTTTTGACTTGACTTGACAAAGGATACGTGATGACAGAACAAACATGTTAGCATAAATTATAAATTATATATTCAGCAAGGTAAAATCAGATATCTCGCTTTGTTGATTTTTAACTCCGCGTCGTCGAATATCACAAGCTCGACTGAATAATTACGGATATCCGACTTTATCTTGCTGAATATCTGCTTATAATTTATGCTAACATGTTTGTTCTGTCATCACGTAGCCAGTTTTGACTTCTTCTTTTTTAGCAGCACTTTAGTATTTTTAAGGCAACAGAGAAAACTTGCGATGTAACTAGCTACTAAAAATAAGGTTTCTTTTTCTTTTGATATTACCTTTCGTAATATTTAATAACCGAGTTTAGGTCTTGAAACTTAAAGTAAGTCTCTTCTTAGCAATACACAAATACAAAGGAAATACAAAGGAAAATGTGACTAATTCTCTGTGTGCTGCATATTTTCCCTAGAAAATGCCTTACGCTCTGTGAAGGGTTTCCAAATTTGTCTCTACAAAGCGCTTTGCTAGTGTCCAGACCAGCGCAGTATGAAACTCCATAATAACGCGTTTGGTGTGGTTTAAATGTTTTTTGGAAAAAAAGGATGAATTGTTGAAGTGAATCCTATAAATAATACAAGTGCAAAAATTCGTAAAATCAAGAGGAATAACTTTGCGAAGATGCTTTTTTTTCGCGAAAAATTATTTTCACTATAAAGTTTTTCAAAGTTTTTTTGCGCGGTCTAACCTTTTCGTAATTTTGACAAAATCATGAAAGTTCCGTCTCCCCTGTACGGAAGAATGCTGCAGTTTGTAGTTCAGAGTAATTTTGAACACTGGCTTAATTTTATCTCGGTGAAAAAAAACAATTCGACATACCGGATCAGGTCACATGATTTTAGCTACATTTAATAGCCTAAAATCTATCTTATAATTTTTTCCCTGGATAATTCCCACCTAAAATGAGTCCCCTCTGAATGTTTTAATTTTTTGATAATTAAATTTCACGGTAAACCACAAAACCGCACATTTTAATGACTATATTATTTCTTTCACATCCCTCTGATTTAGCGTTTAGAATATGTTGCACAAAGAAATTATGAACAATTTGAATTTCTGCGAATTTTTAAAAACCTTACCACGGATTTTGTCGTTAGTGACATTAGAACACTTAACACGATGATTCTGAAACTTTCTATAGCTCAATTTCTGTCATTTTGAATAAAAGGACCAAAAAATTTGTGTGCAGTTGTGTTCTTTATAATGCGAACACAACTTCAGAATTTTGCCTAACTTTTTCTTTTAATGAACATTTTTCTAAAAGTCTGCTCTAAAATTTAAGTTTTTATATATTAAATTTACTGCTAATGAAGCTCTATAATCCTGTTCATGATGAACAACCACGGCAATATGAATAACATTTATAAATGTTATTCATATTGCCAAACCAAAATAAAACCTTATTTTAACGATATAATAACGTTATGTGCCCACTGGGTAACTATCACGAGCAAAAACAACGTGAAATCATATTTAAAGCGTGTCCCCTAAAACAACAAGCCAACTCTCCATAAATTTACATTTTTATTCTAACTAATATATCCTGACTAGGCCCCCAGTTACTTCGCATTTTTACCTTTAATTAGTACCGAAATATCCTGTGCTGTCACCATTGCATTGCGCAAATTTAGAGTAGTTGTTAGTTTTTAGTGTCGATTTTTTATCGCACTAATAAATAGGCAAAATTTTTTAAAACAACAGTTGTAACAATTTGTTCTACCTTAAGCATGTATATTTAGTGATTAGCAGGCCTTGAATTGCCACTTTGATTATTAAGGTACTTAAATTGGCGCATAAGCGATAAAAGACACCTAGAAATCTAAAAATGGGTTAGGGTTAGGGTAAATTCGTTAAAAAGTGTACGCATACTGCGTACACTTTTTTACGAATTTTTTCCTGTGACAAACTATTTTGAAATACCCCCTCCTATTTCAGTGTAGGCCTAAAATGGAGAACTTTTAAGATTACTACTATTTTATATATAAAAGCCTATATTACATACCGTTACTTCTTCTTGTTGCATATTTGACCTCCCGTAAATTAATCCAGCTAAGGTACAACACTTCAAACCCTTCTTGACTTCGAAACAGCGTAGCTTAACGAGATTAATATTCGCTTTCTCGTATTGACGCGAATTTATCAATTTTATGTTCGTGTATGTATTTAGTTTTTTTACGTTGAGGTATCTAATAATACCACAACGGCAATTAATTATTATATTTGGAATTATTATTTATATCTAAGCAATGTTTACAAACACTGGCTTTGTAAAAATATGTTTAATCAATTGTTTTGTTTTTATTTTTATCCCCTGCACCATTATTTCACCCTGTACGATAATTATTGATCACTATATACTCTACTTTTTTCAATTTCATCCATGTGCTATTATTCAGTTTTGTTGGTAATCGATAACTCAGAGGTTCATTTTTTTTTTTGTATGTTGAGTGGTTTATTTTAATGATTTTTAATATAGTAATTATAATATATTATAATAGTTATATAATTTCACTCAAAGGAGGCCTCAACTTTTCAAATCGTTCTTAAATTGATCGTAATTTTCCACTGATTTCGTCATTTTTTGTGTACGTGTAAAGGAGCATTTCCGTACGTCGTGATATTGTCAAAGACTTAAATGTTCTCAAAGACTTAAATGTTCTAAACTTTTGGGCCTCTGAAGCCATATGTTCAAATATATTTTGTTCTCATAAGAAACTGTTAATGTTATTTATGTGGTGTATTCTAACATTAAAATACATTTAGTTCACTGGTAATGGTGGCTCACAGGGTACTGGAATTGGTCATATTGTTCAACACTTACCTTAATAACTCTCTTTAGTACAAAAGCACACTACGTACTTTTATTTTGACAATATGTTGTTCTTAGATTCAAATAACAAGCCTTTTACTTCTTTTTTAGGTTGAAGCGCAAAGCTCCGTGACCTGCCTTTCCGTGGCGCGCTTCGTTAAGTGGATTTTTTTTCTTTATAAGAAGATAATGCATGAACTAAAAGTCAGGGCATCCCATGTTAAAATTGCATCACATATTTTTGGTATTGAAAAGACTCAAGAAGCATTAAGTGCAGGTAACTTACTTACCATTATTTCAATATTATACGGTCTATATATAACCATTAAATTATCTTTTTGCAGGAAACAAAAATAGGAAAGTATTATCATCATAGTTTATTATTATTTTTAGGTTTATGGAG
This sequence comes from Hydractinia echinata, assembly GCA_030067915.1. Taxonomy (NCBI): domain Eukaryota; kingdom Metazoa; phylum Cnidaria; class Hydrozoa; order Anthoathecata; family Hydractiniidae; genus Hydractinia; species Hydractinia echinata. The sequence continues at coordinate 178,519 of JASGCC010000305.1, read as the reverse complement.
GTTAATGGAAAACAAAATCCTAAGTTTTCTTTTTCGTAAGTTATCTTTATTTTTACTGCTTTTTTTTATTTTTCCACGGGCCTTTCCAACTATCAAAAACGCATTCAATTTTTATGTAGATGAACGGGACACTGCTGACGTCATCAAAATTCCTAAAATCTTATAACTTTTCATTGTTTTTCTGCCTGAGTGTATTTTCCACTGCAACAAGTAACTTGTATACGTCACGATATGCGAGGTGATATATCGATGAAAAAGGAAAAGACAAGTACGAATTAAAAGAAAAAGGAAAATGAATGGGATTAAGTGCACAACGTTTTTATGTCAGAACCAATGATAAAAAAATATAGTTGCTATAAACAATTTAAAAATGCAATAATAAACTTATGTCTTGATTGGATATTTTTCACAAAATTAATAGCTAGGAGTGGGATCTGGGGGCAATGAAATACAATTGTCCTGAGGGACGTCTAATAAGCACCAAAGAGTATACACATTGGGATAAAAATTTCCTTTCTTTCCTGCATAAACCCTTCTTTTTATAAGGAACGGTAAACAGACATGAACAAATCCAAGTAAAAAATGTTGACATATTATTTACATATTTTAAAATTTCAAAAAGTTTCAAAAAATAGTTCATTCAAAAAATACTTCTTCACTTCACTTTATATCTCCTTTAAAGTTTTAAAAAACACAAACATAGCACATTTATTTTAACTAAGGACCATATTTTATAAAAACAGCCGACCTATTGGATCTTCTTATTGGACTTTTTTATGAGAGGGTAACAACAGCAGTTTTCTGTTTGAACGAGAATATAGTAAAGAAAGTTTTATCCAGTGTAATGCACATTTATCATGATTCGAATCCAGTGTATTGAAGGTAGCGACACGACCGCCACTGCCACGATAGGGTAAAAAATTTTCCATTAGCACGACAAATATCTCCAACTCTTGATTGGCTAAAAGAAGAGACGTAAATACAATATCTCATATTATACAAATAAAATATAACCGCACATTTTTTAGAGATCGGGATAGCGCGAGAAAAACAAGGAATTTTTAACAGATAATATTTAAATTTTGAAATTAATATAGAATTTCTGCCAAAAAAAACCCCTTGAATACGTTTACAGGGATTTTTTAGCCTTATTTTGTCTGTGAAATCAAATTTCAACGACGAAGGCTATTAAACATCTCTATAAAAATCTCAATAGAAACAACCTACATAAATTAAATTTTCGTTTCTGTGGTTTGGACATTTAATTTTTGTCTATTTAAAAATGGTTTAAGTATTGGTGCAAAAGTACATAAAATTACGGCGCCGTTAAATGTTAGAATAATGTTTTGACATTATTTGAACTAATTAGAAGGCCACGCACAATATGACATATATCTTTCTTGTTTCGATATCTTTGTTTTTATTCTCCTTGTTAAAAGCTATCAGTACTCAAAAAATATAAGTATATTACACTACTCCGTTCTTATGATTACATAAATACACGTTTTTTTATAAGTAACTAACAAGAAACAAAGCTCTGTTGAGAAAAGACAAGAAATAATGGTTCAGTGGCTCCATCTTAGACATTCAGAGTTCAAACTGAAGATATATCTCTTTTGAGGTCGCTATTCGCAAAAACTTATTCCGCAAAATATGCCATTTTTGGGTCACTCATCCGCAAAAATAAATTCCGCACAAATTTCTTCCGTAAATATATTCTTTCCTTAAGGTAATAATTGTCGGATTCTTTATCCCCATCAGATATATTTTTGATATAAGAAAAGTTTTTTTAAGTTTAGTAATTTTACATAAATTTGAAATTATGTTTGTGTAGTATGATTTAACATTTTACCTTAATTTTATACTGAAGAATACCACATGTTGTCACATTCACGACTTAAGATATCAAAAATGTCCAAAAATTAATCTGCAAAAACATTTTTTGCTTCAATTTAACTAAAACACAAGCTGTCCAACACTTAAACTGTTCTAACCAAAAATATTTATAATTCTTTAAGACAATCAGTAAAATAATGTTTTTTAAGGAGTGCGTTTTTCTTGATATTTGATTTTGATACTATGCCTAGAAAAATTAAAAAGCTTACCACCATCTTAGGACAGTTTTCTGGAATATTTTTAAACCAATTAGTCCCGTTGACAAAGGTATCAAAAACCATACTTTTAGTTACAGTTAACTTCCTTAAAAATTAAAATAATGACTGAAAACTTGGTATAAAGTGGTTTTAGAACGGTTTGATGGGAACGAGTCAAAAAAATTTGACCCATCATCATATTTCCTCATTTTCTGAATTCATGCATTTTCTTATGAATGAAGTATAGGTCATAGGTCTAAATAAAACAGAACACCAGTGAACGCACGCATTTTTGACAAAATTACCCGCACAAATATCTATATCTCGGAGGCCCAGTTTAGCGTCACAGTGCAATTTTGCCATGTGTACATTGTGTTTTTAATTCTGGGACTAATGCGATTCACGCAAGATGAAGCTTTAGCATCTTCTGAGATGGAAATTTCGTTTTGGTTATTTTGACTGACTTGAGATATATCCATAAAATCAGCGGAAATGCATAAACAAAAAGGCCCATGTAAAGAACCTCTAAATTACTGACATGCTTAACCATGTCTTTGTTGCGAAAATTATTTCTTTAGCAAACTATATTACTGTCTGATATGATATGTTCATCCCTGAATCAGTCCTCTACCAATGTACAATAAACTTGTACCTAGCTACATTTTCATATTTTGCTTCCTAGCTTAAATTTGTTAAACATAAAAATATGTTGATCAACTATGTTAATATTGTGTAGAGCCTTACATGTGCAAAACACATAATGTTACTTTAGCCAATATTACAATGTGGATTATGATTTCTCTCTGTACTATGCAAGTTTGGACTGATTTTTTCTCAATGTTGAAATTTTGTCAGAGCAGTCAATAATATAGCACTCTCTTATTCTATTTAACAAGAATAATCATAAATATAGGTAAGAAATAAAATGTTTCAGCCACAAAAAGCATTGCATGAGTAAACTTCCTGCAGTAATATCTCTTTCCGTTTTTATTTGCTGGCCTTCAAAGTAGTCTGGGTACTGAAAAATCTAGGAATCCGAATTATTTGCTGGAAGACGTGCGCTACGAGCTTCCAGACTACTCTTTTTTTGTGTGACTATGAAATATAGTAAATAAAATATAGCAAATAAAATATAATAAAGGAAAAAAAAAATGTTCAGAAAGACTTTGTTCGTATTTCTAGGCTCAGACTATTTTATTATAAGGTTATCATGTGTTTTAATCAATTATTAATTGATCAATACATACACATACTCCGTATGAGATCAACAATGCTTCCAACTCGTTTCAACTCCATCTCGATTCTCAATTTCCAAAAAGATAGGACTAACAAACCAGACCTGAGCAAAATTGCCAACGCATTTGTTCAATCGGACGGCAACAGAAAGCGAGTATTCGGAAAATTTACAAAGGAGGACTGGTAGTTGTCATATACTATAGCCTTTCTCTGCATAACCTTTATTTTGCTTCGATATTGCTTATTTTGAAAATATATCTTACATAAAATATGGCGTTTCTATATTTCTATATATAATCTCCTGAACGCTTTGGAGCGCAACATTTCAAAACTTAAAGCATGTTTAAAAATTTTCTTAGCCCGTCGACCCCAACCATGGCCAGGCATCCTTTAATACCGAATAATTTAGCCCCTCCACTTTTAAAATTGCTCCGCAATGCCTGTGTGAGAGGTTGGGTTTATTCTTGACTAGTTTATTTCTTAACAATTTATGAATGGATAGAAACTGGAGACGCAGCCACGTTCTTTACTACACGCTTTTTTTTTATAAGAATAGTGTTTTTTCGTTTCTGCCTCAGTATTCTTAACTTTTTGACAAATCTCAGCCTCACATATTCTTAAATATATTCTTAACATGGCTACAGCCGGAAAGCATGTAATTCCCCAGTGTAAAAGACAGGTGAGCTGACAATAAAATAACATACAGTATAAAAAATAAATTTCTAATCAAAATTTGTGCATGACACAAATTTTCATAAGGTCAAGCCTGGGTGTATTCTTAGGCTATTCTTAATATTTAACCCATTTCTCAGCCTCGATATACTTATGGAGTATATTCTTATAAAAAAAAGCGTGTACCTAGACCCGTTTATAACGACATATTTTTCTCTTCTTTGCAGGAACGTGTACTTTAAAACTTTTTATTCGATATTTGTAATGTTAAACCGACCTTTTTATATTTTATGAAAGAATCCATGCTGAATACGTTCTAATTTCTACTTAACATTATGCAGAATTTCACGCTGAACTTCCTTATAAACTAGGTTCTTATAAAATAATGTGTATGCAGAAATAAAAGTCCCTCGTACAAGTTGAACATCGAATATTAGCTGACCCATAAAAATATCACTTTTTGTCAAAAATATGGGCAAATATATATTTGAGAATTGCCCAAATTGTATAACGTAACGATTTTATTGACATTATAGATAAATTATATTAAGGCTTAATATTCCAGAATATAATAAAGATATTGCAATCACCGAAGAAATAAAATAAAAAAAACTCCTGGTCGACCTAAGGTGCAATATTTATGCTTAAGATAAATACGCGACCTTAGGTCGACCACATAATATACGCTAATAATGGGTCAAAAGCGCTTGTAAATTACAAGAAAATAGATGTGCACATGAGAGAAACTTAAATAAGGACTAAAAAGTAATTATTAAAGACGCTTAGATGCGAAATGCGGAATTTGTAGCTCAAAAACGTTAGGTCGACCGATAGCGGTCGACCTAAGGTCGTGGTCGACCTAATGACCATTTTTTCTACACAATCGGTCGACCTAAGGTCGATTAAGTTAAATATATATATATATATATATATATATATATATATATATATATATATATATATATATATATATATATATATATATATATATATATATATATATATATATATATATATATATATATATATATATATATATCAAGCGCTCATCCCTGTGTTACGATTAATTTTTGAACTTTAACAGGAACTTTTCCCACAAAATAAAACAATGTTGCACGATATGTATATATCTAAACACAGTTAAAAGATTTCGATCTAGTGTTTTTGAGTAGCACACCATCGATCCCAGCATTAAATGTTTCTTGATGAGGGAAATCTTTTGGTAACGCTACATATAACCCACAAGCACTGGCGAAAATTGATGGATTTTCCTCGAACTTTATTCGTATACAACTTAATACAAAATTGGGTAAGCGTGGTGCACCTGTGGTGAATATCAAAAATTGACATAGTGTGTCACATGGCGACTTCAGGATGTATTCTTTTAAAAACTCAAAGATTATTTTCTCGTCATCTGGTATATCATCTTTAACACGTAATATTTTGATAATCGCTTCACAAGTGATAGCATTTTTCGCCACAAATAACTCCTCACTTGGGGTGTGTTGCTATCTCCATTTGTGAACCCAAGTGTTTCAAACCCCTGTGCCAACTGGTCCAAATCCACTTTTCTTTTCGAAAAAGCATCGTGAACAATGAGACATTGAATGATCCGCCATTTATTTGTGTCCTGAAAAAATTAGTAAAATCTGTGAGTGTGACAAGAACATCAACAAATCTCTCACAACAACATCCAAACAATTCATAAAAAATAATTGTTGCTTACATTGAGAATCATGGTTATACCAGCTTCATTAAGAATGGACATATCCTCTTCGTTACTTTTTTTGAAGTCAGTGGAATATGCAATCTAAACATACAATAAGATAAAAATTTGATGAGTTTTGTGAATTAGAGCTTTAATCGTGGAATAGAAAACAACAACAAAATTTTAGGATCAGACTAGAAGAAAAATTAAAATTCTTTTTAACTTCTTTTTTTCAAAATAACTTTAAAAATTAAAAAATAAATATTACCCGCAAAACAAACAACCTCGATCCCAGGGCCTGTAGCGTTTTTTTTATAGGAGGATAAAACGCATACGAGGCCCTGGTACAACAGACTTAATCAACCAATAAGATTGCGTGTACGGCTTTTTTAAATTATGCTAAAAAGATAATTAATGCAGAAGTGTTTTTGGAAGCACTGCATTTTTTTATCAACAACAAATATGGCGATGAGCATTACGAAGATTTTGGTTACTTGTTTATGAAGAAAATATTTATATTCACGTTATTTTTGACTTCCTTGCATCGTTTACAAATTTATCAAAGCTGTTGAAAATTTTTAAACATTACTTTTGTTTCCTCACTGATGGTGAAAAAGGCAGCTGACAACTCAAATGGAATAGTGCGACGAACATCCTGTCCTGCGAACGAAAGTAACAGGTACTCTCACCTTTTGTTGGGACACAATACTTAATTTTAAAAAAACTGAAAATTTTATTTTTGTTTTCATATGCTAAAAAGTAAAGAAAAACTTCGTACATATGCAACTCTGTAGTGTGTATGCTGACTAACTGGCTAGATGCTGTTGCACAAACAATTACAACAATGACAACCAATTTTTCTTAAAATGCCACACGTGTCAAAAGATATCTTTTATCAAACTTTTGGGACAAAATACTAGCTAAAGTCTTGAAAAATAAATGGCAATAAAGTATAGCTAGCTGTATAAATATAAAGAAATATATACAAGAAATTACAACTATATAACATATTATTGTTTTTAGGCAATAAGAAAGAAAATATCACAACACATAAAGTTTATGGTGGGTGTGTTGAAGTATGTAGGCTGCGTGCTGAAACAAATCAGTGAAATTTTCAGAAGTATTGGAACCTCAATCGCAATTATGCAAACTAATACTGTCGTAAATGTGAAAGACAATTAAAGATTTTCTGCCGGATTGCACAAATAAGCTTTCAGAAAAATTACATTGTAAGGGTGTTATATCATCACCAATAACTCATTAATGTTATTTTGTTTCAAACACCTAGTGCTGATATTATGTCTATTATAATATAATCTTGCCAATGCTTCTTGCCCTCATCGACCAGACCGTCCAAATTGCTGCATATATATACATTCAATGGTCTTCAATGGTACTTGGTGGACTTGGTAGATTTGTTTGATAATGGTGCATAAACTCCTATACAGTACCAAGAGCAGAGGTTGCTATATTAATGCAAACGTTCAGATCTTCTTTTGCAACTTCAAGAAGAATTTTGTTTTACATGGTCTTTGTTTGTGGTGTGTGAAATTGCACAATTAAACAATTGCTAGATGTTGTTATGTTTTTAATGTATAAACTTGTTTGTTTAATATGTTATTTTTTATAACCTTAATCTGCGATATTTCTTCCTTGCCAACTTTTCTCTTTTTTCTGCGGTATACATTTCTTCTGTTTGGATTGACAGATTATTGTTAAGGTTCTTATTTCAAATATTCTAGTCACTGTTTTTCCTGTTATCCGGTTGTTATAGATATTCTTAAGTATAAGTAGGTATAAGTATTGGTCATATAGCTATATATATATAAAGTACAAAACAGGAGTTGAAGCAGTAAGCCTCGTCAATAACACAAGGTTTGACATTTTTTGATAAATTTTTAATGTCATTAAATTTCTTTCTCTTTCACTCAAAATTGCCCCAATGACCATCCAATATAAATGATGACAACACATCTTCTATTTTATCGTTAAGACAGAGATCCTCAAACAACATCTGTACAGCATTCTTCTCAAAGATTAAACCACGAAAAATGTATCAAGCCATTCCTACATTTTCAAGAAAATTCACTTGATCTTTAATAAAATTGCATTTGATAGCCAGCTAGCTAGCTAACAGTTGAAAAATTAAAGATTTTCCACATGCTTTTGATAAAACTCCAATGACGTCCTTGTCCTCATACTATTGACTCTAAGTATTTGACTTGTTAAGGTCAGGAAAATTTGGCCCTCTAAAGATCTCTGAATTTTCTCCAGCATTGCCAAGTGGTCCATCCTTTCATCTGTTATTTTTGCAGCTGGTGTAAATTATTCTATAATATTTATAAGTGCTGTAGTTTTTACTACATGTATGATACACCACAAAATGACTAGAAAGTCACTATTTGGGTTGTATCTATTCTGGAATTGTACGGTGTATGGCTAGCTAGCTATGTACCTCTAGCTACAAAAACCCAGCAAAACACTTTACAAATTCACGCCACTAAAACACCATCTTTGATCGAAACGTAACGCATACATTACTTTTCTCTGCATGCTTAATTTTGGGCGAATTTCAGTCTGTTGTACCAGGGCCTCGTACGCGTTTCGTCTTCATATCAAAAAACGCTACAGGCCCTGCGTTCGTGGTTGCATCACAAAGTCTTTCATTTGCTCTAAATAATCATCAATGGACAGTTTTGAAATAGCAATATCCATGTCATCACTTGCTAAGTATTGATACATTGAACTGGCATTTTGAATTCTGTGCCGATAAAAAAATTTATCACTAATTTTGTTCAACAAATCCGAGGAAAACTGTCTCATAACCCCACCAGTATCTGCAGCTGGTTGCCCTTTGTACATCACTCTAATTCTCATCTTTGGATCAAACTCAATATCTTTGTAGTATGATAAAGCATCATTCAAAATATCATCTTATTCGACTTTAAGCTTGTTGTTTTCTTTTGATATTTTGTTGACGCCAGATATTTCAACAAAGAATTCAATAATATTTCCTCCTTCAGTATTGGTGACAGTGCACAAATCTCAAATATAACATCGTCATCACTATCTTCATTAAAATCGATATCATGTGTGGCCTTTTCCACATCAGCATTGTTTCTGAGAAGGTGTTCTATCGCACGTTGCACAGACATATAATTTATTTCCAGTGCCTTGCTCAAAATTTTGGAAATATTTCTTCCAATTTGAAGACTTTTCCAGCAGATCTGGTGTTGGTGGTGGATGAGGATAGACTACCACTCTGTGACAACGAACTACTCTGTCCCTGTTTTGCTTCTGGTAGTCCTTGTGGCAAAACTACAGTTGACCAAAGTCAACTCTTACTTTCTTAGCTTTAGGATCTAACCAGCTCTTCAGCTTCATCAATTTCATTATCATATCGGTCACTATTACTATTATTATTACTACATCATCTTCATTATCTTCAGACACATCAATATCGCCATCGATGGGTCGTATATAGATACTTCCTGCCCTGATATACTAAGAACTCTTTCAGCAGTCAACTCCATACCACTTACAATCTTTGGCAACACAACTTGTCCATAACAACTTTTCACAAAACTGAATTCTTTATGCTCGAGCATTGGAACTGTTCTCTGAGTTGATTCTTGAATTCCTCTTCACCCAAACTCTTATCAACTGGAAAACTATGCACTACAAATCCATTATACTCAAGTCGGAATCTTGTTTGATAAATAGGTACAGATATACAGTCAGCTCTTGGAAGAAGAAGAATCTCTTTAAATACCACTTTTGCTTGCTTTTTTACGTTTTCCGGTTGGTTTGCTCTTGTAAGTTGTTGAACTTGGGGTATAATTAGGACCCGCTGAACCACTCCTTCGTTTGTGTGAAGGAAAACTTCTAGACAACTCTGCTATGGCACTTGAATTGTTTGTTCTCGAGCTTCTCTGTGTAAAAAATGTTTGTGTGGCTGGTTGTTGAGCTTGTGGGATTGCCGTTGCTGCTACTGAGGATGCTGTATTTCTGTATCCCTGTAATATCGCTTGAGCTTGGTGAGCTATGGAACTCAAAGTCTTCCGCATGTTTACTGTTTCATACGCCATTTTACCTGTAGTGCGTTGCAGTCAGGAGGTTAAAAATCATGGGGCAGAGTAATATATCGAATCTCTTCTACGTGGAGGATATTACGCGTGAAATGCATCATACCATACGAAATTTTTTTCACCATACCAAATTTTTTTACCATACCAAATTTGTCAAATTTTTTATATTTTTTATTGGTTTCATATTAGAAAACGTCATATTTTAGTACTTTGGCATACGAAATAAATATTTTCTTAAAAGCTTATGCACAAAAGTTTATCATATTTCAGAACTTTATCATTTAAAATTTAAGATAAGCAACTAATTAACTTGAATCGATAATATCCACTATGGCGCCCCATACCTTTCGGCGAACAGAATTCAAAACAAACGAAACTGGTCATGCTGAGATACTCTCGTGTAATTTAATTGACCCTCAAAAAATTTAATCCTACTTTTTCACGTAAAAGCCAAAAGTTCAAGCTTGTCCGATTAATTTCATTTCCGTACGATACGCACATCATTGACTTATGCGAAAAAAAAAAATGAAAAACTAAAAGAGTTTCTATTTAACCCTATTCAGGTTGTGGGGGGGGGGGGGGCAAAAATGCCCTACCCGTATATTTTCTGATCTACTTGCTTGCTTTAAAAAATATTCGGCACAAATGTTAACCGACATAAAATAATTAAAATGACGGTAAAATTTTTAGTTTTGGTCGCGTAATAAATTGCTGACGTCAGCAAAATTTTAAAAATTGCTGGATTTTAATTTTTTTTGAGTATGTAATATGCAGATATGCTCTAAAAGTTCAAATTGCACAAATTTTTTCTCCTGAGCCTAGAATATTGGGTTTTTAGTCTCTCGTTTTTATTACAGGTCTACCTATTATTTTATTGAGGCGCTAAAATGACTATATTTATTATTATCTTATTTTCTTATGTTGACTATGGAAATTTCAAAACAGTTTCTATATAATGCTTAGCACATTTGTGTTTCAATGTTATTTAGGCCAACACTTATGTAATAGGGTGCCTTTTGTGCTAAAAATGTTAATTAAGCCAAAAATTGGATGCCAAACCGATAAAAAGTGACTTACCGCAAAATACGGGCGTAAATTACGCCCACATGGCGCAAAAACTATGTGAGGGGGTAATAAAGGCGTAAGCACTACAAAATAAAATATAAATCTAATATATTGATCACATATCGTAAAATGCGCTTAATATTCTAAAAAAAATTTCATGTTCAATTTTTGCATAAGGGACCTCAAAAATATGGGCGCACCTGTTGAGGGCGCAATTTTAATTTTTTTTTGCTTAATCAACTTCATTTAGATAGAAACTCAGCTACCAAAATTTTTAGTTAAAATAAGCCAGGAAAACAAAAGTTACAAGTTAAAAACGGAAGTGTAGGGCATTTTTGGGTTCAGGTTCAGCCATTACTTTTCAGGCTCAGCATTTTGTTATATTCAGGTTCAGCATTGTTTTTCCATTATCTAGTGAAACATTCTGTTGTTTTTTTAATAAAAAAACAAGGGCCTGGTCTGGTATCGATTATTATTTCTGTGATTTCTCGTGGTCAGGCCAGTTATTAATAGTGGCGGACCTAACTGCAGACGGTTTGCCAGAAGCTTCTGTCTTCCCTTTTGATGAAGTTAAGGCTGATCTGATGATATTTCTGATATCCAGCCTCCGCAATATCGGACTTACCTGGTCAACAACTGCAGATATGGTAGTTTCTAGAGGGACGATTTGCAGAAGGGTAAAAGAGTATGACTTGGAGGAAATGGGTAGATTCTCTGATATTTCGCAAAATGAATTGCGTGGTATCATGTCAAATTTTATTTTGGCTCATGGTAATTCATAATGTTCGGCCATTTAAAGTCGCTTGGTCGTAAAGTCCAACAACGCCGTATTCGGAAAATTCTATCCGACATCGATCCAGAATATTCCAGACAGTCTCTGGCACAAAGATGGACACTACAGTTTCGGCATGCGAATGCGAAAATAATAATAAAGCTACCACCGTGTAGAAGATTTTTGATGTTGCGACTGGACAATATGGTGTGCCGTCACCGGTCAGGACTAATATGGGCGGGGAAAACGTACTTGTATGGCAGTTCATGGAAGAAGTACGAGTGGTGCCCTAGCCTAAACAAATCTAACACGTCGAGTCCATGTTTATTGGTCTATTCCCTTCTGCGTTTGCGCAAACACCGTACATATTGCAGACCAGTAAATTCGCTCACTGATTTTCCGCGCCATGCAGGACTGAGTACCGAGCCTGGATAGCATTCCATATGGCTGAATAAAAAAAAATGCTGAATAAAAAAATACATGCTGAATAAAAAAAGACTGAACCTGAATAAAAAAGCCCTGAACCTGGATATAAAAACCTCGAACCTGAATATAAAAACCCTGAACCTGAATAAAAAAAGGCTGAACCTAAATATAAAAAAGACTGAACGTGATCAGCCATAGCTGAACCTGAACCTCGATATTTTTACCTGAATTTTGCTACAAAAAAACAACCATACCTAGTTTCTTACCACCAGAGAATTGGAATAGTTAAGGTTGCTTTTTGCAAATGTGTAAACCAAGTAAACAAAAATTTATATAAGCAATGCTACTTCTAGGTGCGATTCTCGCTATTTTGTACGACTGTCAGCCTCGTTTGTAGCTCCTGAGAAAAAACAAGTTAAGATCTAAAAGTTGAGAATATATTAAATTCTTTTCGGTAGATATTATAAAATAAAAATAACACTTTACGAGACAACCGCAAGATTGGATAACCGCCATTACCGACCATTCTCAAAGGGCGAGCAAAGGCGATATTATCTACGTGACGTCATCACGAGATTCCAAGACCAGAAATCGTCAAAACAAAAATAAGAAAAAGTATTTAACTGAACTTTAATCAAAGAATACACATTTTACAAAAAGTTTTGCTTTTGTTTATTTTTATGTCTATTTATCTTCTCTCTCTCTACCTTCATAATTACAACTGTAGAAGGCAGTATATCAGGCTGCTGTCAGAGACACTAAGTTATATTATGATCCTATACTACTACCTAAAGGTACAGTTTAAACTAGAAAGCTCGAGGGTGTAAGTTAAAAATTCTTTCGACCAGTACTCCAATAATTAGCAAAATGTAACAAAAAATACTATTAATTTGTTTGATAAAACAGTATTCTGCGTCGTTTTAGTTAATATTATTTTTTCTCGGGGGGTAACCTTTAAGTATCCCAAGTGAAGTAACCAATTATTTCCAACCTCGTTCCCAGGATTCCTTTCCATTACGCTTATATCGGACTTTTTCTCTCTTGTTGGATTTGAACTATTCTTACTCTATGTGGAACCTTACATGTAAAAATGTTACAGAAGCCCATGGTTAATTTGTCGTTATTGTTGTTTAAAGTTTAATTTTAACTTGGTGATTAAACATTCATGAAATTTCAGGACGCTACTAAAAATGCGCTTCTGCAATGTCCTCGTTTAGTGCTCATGTCTTTCGTAGAAACGGTGTCTTTCGTAGAAACAGTGTTTCTAAATGCTTGTGTGGTGAACTTTGAATATTGGTCGTTTTTCGCACTATATTACGTCCGCTATTCTTAGTAACAATGTTTCTTTCAGATAAACCACATCGGTTACTAAGAGCGTTGCTAATGAAATAACGCACATTACTTCTTTCAAAAACACAGTTAACTTTTAGCACCATCTAATTTAGGTTTTTTAGGAGGACGAAGATCGTTCTTCAACCGTTTTGTAGCAAAACGGTTGAAGAACGATCTCCATCATGGACGTAACTCTCCATTCTCGCGCATTCTTAATGAAAGTGTGTAATAAATAGAACACTTAAAAGGTCAATTACACGAAATTATACACTTCACAACTGTATAGACAACCTGTTATGAATAATTACTCTTTTTATGACTTTTTGGTATTCTTTTTGGCGGTAAAATTAGCTACGGTCTGTAATACACATTAAATATTATCAGTAAGTCAAAAGTTTGTTTTACGAGGAAACAGACAAGGCTATTAATGCCTGAAACCATATAAAGTCATCGTTGTTGCATTGACTGTCTGGTTTTATGAAAATTTAGAATAACTAGTCACCCGTCCTTTATTTTCCGCATTTCGTGTGTCTCGCTATTGCGGTTACCATTTTGCGTGACAGAAAAACGTATACGGGTATTATTTAGAAGAACATAGCTAGCTAGTTCAAAAAAGGCCGAAGTTCATTTCATCACAATGCTTGATTTAATAAAATGTAAGTGCTTATATCTTATAGATTATGGATATTAAATACACATGGAAACTTTTCTGTCATTTTCAGTTAATGTTGTTTTTGTCCTCAGAGCTCGTGAACTTTTTCACCGTCATTAGCTCGACTTTCGTGTGAGTCACTAAAGTCAAAAATCAATAGCTCGTTTTGTAGTCCCTTGAATTAAAGAGTTCAGAATGATTTTGACATTTAAATATGGCTTCCAAAGTGCGATCGGATTACAAAGTGCAACAAAATTGGACCACAAAGTGCTATCGGATTACAAAGTGCGACAAAATTGGGCCACAAAGTGCGATCGGATTACAAAGTGCGACAGGATTACAAAGTGATACACTACATCACCATATTGAACTTGAATACATTAAAAATAGCGTCCCAAGACGTTTTCTATTTGATGATTATCCATTCTCTAGTTTTCAATTTAGCGTTGTCCCCAAGGATGAGATTAGTAGAAGCCATTTTACACGATATCTTAGAAAGTTTTGCAGACTTAACAAAGTTGTTGATACACACACTTTTGTGTTGACAAAATCTACCCCATATAAAAATTGTTTTATCGCTTCAGAATGTTTTTAGTGGTAAAAGTTTTCAGTAGGTACCTGGATGACAGGATTTAAACGTGTATTCTTATTCCCATACCGCACCAAAACCTGACTAAAGGTTTAAAAGTGCCTGTGAAGGTATGAGGAGTATTGCCTAATCTAAAAAGAACTATTACATTAAATATGGAGAAACTATCTTTTTCCTTGTGTTGAAAGAAATCCTAAATAATTTTGACGTTCTTTGAAAATTTCAATATCGTGGTATCCAAGTTTCGAATCTACTCTGTAAGAATAATTATTTTTACCTTCATCTTTTGATCGATCAATCGTCAAATTTTATGCTTTCCTTTTTAGGTAACAACTCACACATTGTAAATCTAGGACCACTATTTTCCTTTTACGCAAGCTGGCATATATTCCAGAGAAATCTTACTTAACCAATGTCTTATTTTAATGTTTTGAGGTTTCAATAAATGATAATCTCTATAATAATAAGCCAGTTCCGTCTGTCTGTCTGTGACTTTTGCAAACGCAATATTTTTTATCACCCGAATGCGCGAGTTTGTCGAGTTTTTTTGTTTTGTTTACATTTGTCTCGCAACCGTTAGAAACCACGTGATAGAAAATAAGCAGTATGATTCGCTCAAATACGTACTTTCGAACGGGACGGTATTCGAATAGAAAGTTTCCTTGGCGTAAAAACAAACAAACATAAAAATCTCTCGACAAAGTTCTCGACAAAAGGCGAACTAAAGAAGCGGATAAAAAATGTCTTATTTTTGACGATCCCTACGAGTCATAAAAAAGTGCAGATATTAAGAGCAAGGAAAGTCAAAGTGAAGAAGTGGAGTGGATTAAAAAAGCATATAATTTGGAACAGGGTTAACATCGACACACAAAACAACAACAAAGGAACAGTCACTTCGTCTTCAAAAAAGTGCAAAAAGTGAAATGGTAAAGTGTTTCAAAAAAGAATATATGAGAAAGAAAGAAAAGTCCAAGTGAAGAAGTAGAAGTAAAAGTAGAAAAGTGAAGTTGGAAGCCACAATAAGTTACTTTGGAATTGAAGAGTGGAGCTAGAAGTAGTAAAGTAAAGTTAGAAGTAGAAAATGAATGCTAGCGTTTCAAGTTCAAGTGACTTGGAATTCAGAAAAAAGTAAGAACTTTGATATTTTTAGACGTTCCGTTTTTATATGTAGGACACTTAAAATTGTCAAGGAGAATCGTATTCTCAAAAAAAATCCATTAGAGCTTCAAATTTTTAAAGTTTACCGCGTTTTTTGTTTTGTTTTTTATGCATAATTAATGTGTCTCCTGGTGCGTAACTAATGTATTTGTCCTAAAATTCAAAATGCTACATAAAGCTGTTAGCTGGCTACCAAACAAATGTGCCAGCGAAATAGAAAGTTTTGGTTTGTTGAACTATAACTGCAAATGTCATAATTTTTACATTGCTGCATTGCTATTGTTTTCCTTTATATGTGTTTTACTAAGCATAAATAGCTAGCTATAGACTTAGCTAAGTCTCCTCAGCTTTCAGGTACTGTTTTGTTAGCTAGCTAGCTAATGTCAATGTTAGCTTCAAGGCTCCATCCCATAGCTAGCTCTAATCTATGAGTTTTGTTGTTATTCCTCTTTTTTTAGGTATTTATAGCTACCTTGGTAGTCAAACTTCTCTTCTTTTTTGAATACGAATTATGATGTAACAAGCTAGCTACAAAATCTTTCTTGAACTTTTAGGATACTGTGACACATTTTTATGCCCATAGAGAATAATTTTTTCACATTTCCTGTAAACCTAACAAGGGGACCACAATATGACAAGTGGAACGAATTTTATAGAATTTAAAGTGTGTGTGTTAAGTTATTTTTTATTGTTTTGTTTCGTCATCCTGTTAAACTTTTGTCAGCCTACATGTAAAATGCCAGGTTTTTTTACAGGGGTTTTTGACATTTGATTGGAAATTTATATACGTGGGTTTATACGTGGATTAAAAAAATTTGTCAGTTCATATTGTTCGTGTTGCAAAATGCTGTTTTTTGAAATTTTGTGTAATCTTTTTGGAAATAGACCACATGCAATATATATACTGAAAGAACAAATCTTTGTAGAATCAGACTTCACTGTAAGCTGTTGCAAAGCTGATGTCTTTATCGGTAAAAATAACAGCCATCGTTTACTAATTAAGTAAAAAATAAAACGAGTTTGAAAGTTAAAAAGTATATATTTATTTGTTAAGCTTTTCGTACAATGTAAGTACATCTTAAGACTATATAAACAACTTTGTCTTTATATTTCGTATTATAAACTATTGTTTGGGAGAACTAACTGTATGTGATGTAATTTTTGCTGGAAGAAAATTCCATGGTTTCACGTTTTTGTTTTTCTTGAGAACTTTACAAAATTTTGTAGGGATAAATGTTTGCTGATGATAAAAAAATTACTTAATGTTCTGACTGAAACTGTTTTTGTTTTTTATATTTTGTAATCTAAATGGGTGGACTGTATGCACTGAAATCACTGATTTTTTTTAAATTTTTTTAAAGATGTACATATTTGAGATGCGTTATTTCTAACATTGTTATTATCCGTGTTGTGACTGTCGGTGTTGTAACTGTCGGTGTTCTTACTGTCGGTTTGGTGGGTGTTGTGAGTGTTGATGTTGTGAGTGTCGTTGTTGTAACTTTTTATCAACTAGATTTTGCACCTTGCATGCTGTTCTTTTTTATTTTGTGTAAGATTTGTGTGGAGGATTTAATGCGATTTGACATTTGATATATGGTGTAAGATTTTAAGAACATTTTTTTTTGTATATGCACTGCTGACGTCAGCAAAACATCTAAAGCAACCTATTTTTTCATTGGGTTTTTGCCTAAGTGGATTTTTCCACGGGCCTTATCGACTAGTTTATAATATTGCTTAAAAAATCGCAAATGTTGTCTTCTGTCTCCTTCCTTGCCACATATTGTATTTTTTTCCTTAACAACCTTTTGTTTCAATTCCTCATATATGCAGTAACAAATTGAAAGACGTATTTGCTCGGTAGGCGAATCGTCTGTTGCTTGTTTGAACAATTGCATCTCCAATGTCTTGAACTCTTATAAATACAGATGTCGGTTTCGTCCACACTTTGACTTGAATTGGTTGATGTAACCAGGCCTTCCGTATGTACCTTCGTCCAGTGGTATTAAAAATCCGGAACGCGATTTCTGTAAAATGTTAAGCAAGATTTCTTATTTCTCGTCTGTCGCACTTTGTTATGCTTCTCAAGTTATCTTAATGGAAAGGTTTGCTCCTGCATCTTGAGCTAACTGCAAAAAACAGATAGTCTCTCCGAACCTGACTTGACTGCTTCACGAAAACAGTATTGATGTGTCAAAGTGATACATTCTGTTCTGATCGGTCATGAATTAAGTGGCGATACTAATCGCGTTTGGAAATGGAAAATATTGCAACCCCAAAATGACGAGTTTCATGCTTTCTTGCCTATTGAAGACGAATACAATCTTCATTCAACATGAAAATGAAATCTTATAGCTTACATGCTACTACAGTGCGCTGCAGTATAAGGAGAAATAAATCATGTTTGTCAGTGTAAAAGCACATATACTTTAACAAAGAGAAAGTGTTACTTAATGCAATGTGCACTTTCACTAAGTCCAAGACATGAGAAACTAACTAAGCTGTGTACGGGTACTGTTGCATCACAAGCAATAATATTCAGAAGATCAATAAAGTCAGGATCCTTATTTATGCCCACAAATTTATTTTCAGCAAGATACTTCTCAATCTATCAATTTATTTGTTCAATTTCTTCAATATTTTGCGAGTTAAAAGTACTTATGATCTCAACGTCAAGCTAAGAAACATTGTGTTTCTTATATAAGAAATTATTATTCATTCACCACAGTGGACAGCGTCACATTCTAGTTACTAATAACGATATATGAATTTTCCTTCTATGGGTAGTGTTCAGTGCTTACGTTTATCTTAAGTTCCATTTTTTTTAAATTTATATTATAAATAATAAAACAAAACTTTCGACATAAAAAGCTATCAGACAAAAATACAACGAGTTTATTATTCATTAAAATATCTGGCAGTTTAACAGGTTTCTTGTTCTGCACGAAATTTCTTCAGTTTTCAAAGGAAACCTGAGCAATAATAATGTACGTTTTGATAACTTTATGGAGAGCCTGAAAAACTAGGGATGAGAACTGTAGGTTTCTGGAATTCAAGAATATTTAGAAAGAGAAATTGACATACATAAACAAAGAATGTTCGGAGCATAATAAAATTGACTTTGGTACATATGTGTGTATTACTTTTTCTTTGTTTGCAAAATCGTTATTGTGTTTTGCAGTTAGTGTACATGCCATCTTTCTCATAGCTTTTAGTTATGACATATGATGTAGCTATACTATATTTTGTTTAGTCTACCTTGCTTATTAAAACTCAGGGAAAGTTTTGACTTTTGTATTATTTTCAAATTTTTGTACTAACTGAGCGGCATTTTATTCAAAATTCCGCGCCAAAATGAAGATGTTAGAAAAACCATGATGTCGGAATATGTTCCACATGTTACAGCTGCAATTACGTCTCTAAATGGTGTAGAAAGAAACAGGTTTTTGCCCTTGAATGAAATTGGGCAGGAAATTTATAACATTCAGTTTGACGAAATTATATGGAATTTAGCATCATTTTTTTCTTGTCTATTTGGACGGAAGAGTAAATGTACAGCTTCTTCAACATTGTTTGATTCGCTGTTCTGCTCGGGCTTCTTTTTGTGCTGTTCCAAAGCACGAACAAGGTTGATGAGGCCTTCAAGTGCAGAGCTCATGTTGTTTTCTTTCTGCGCCATTTTAGGAATGCCGCAGGAGGGCGAACAAAGTAATAATTTGCAGCAGGTTACGCTGTCGAACAAAAATGATTGATTGACGGACAAAAATGTTCTCCAACTGTTGTTCATTTTTTTTCTAAAAAATGAACAATAAAATAAGTCAAATTGTTTTTATATCTTTTTGTTTATTCTTTGTTGTTTTTTCATTATTATTTTTTAAAAATTTCAAAAAAATAAGTATTTTGTTCAAAAAAACTGTTTTTTTACAAAAAAATTATTTTTTTAAATAACAAAATATTTTTTTAATTTTGTCCCCTCAGGCGCGCCATAAAGGTCATCCTCAAAGTTTTCACCCGGCCAGTTGTATAAATTTAAAGAACTTACAATATTTCCAAAGTAAGAATTAAATGTTTTTGCAATATCATTTGATTTTGTCATTATGTTTCCTTGTTCAATTAAAATAATATTGCTGCTGTTTCGAGCTGCATGCTTATTTGAAAAATAAGGTTTACATACCACCCAAAAAGGCTTTGTATTTTTCTTAATGGGGAGTTTATTCATAAATTCTGTTTTAATTTCTTTGTTAAGTTTAGTGACGTAGTTTCGGTGTCTTTTGTAGATGGATACGTCTTCTGGCTTTCCAGTTTTAATTGCCAGTCGTTTTAGCATAGAACGTTTCATAATCGCCTTACGAAGATTTTTATTGAAATGGGGCTTTTTATTTCGTCAAATTTTATGCGTTTTTTTTAGGTAACAACTCACACATTGTAAATCTAGGACCACTATTTTTTCCACACGGAACGTCTTGTACGCAAACTGGTACAAATATTTCAAATCTTATTTAACCAATGTGTTATTTTAATGTTTTGAGGTTTCAATAAATAATAATTTATAATATTGCTTAAAAAATCGCAAATGTTTTCTTCTGTTCCCTTTTTTGCCACACAAATTGTATTTTTTTCCTTAACAAACTTTTGTTTCAATTCCTCATATATGCAGTAACAAATGGAAAGGCGTATTTGCTCGCTAGGTGAATCGCCTGTTGCTTGTTTGAACAATTGAATCTCCAATGTCTTGAACTCCTATGAAGAGAGATGTCGGTTTGGTCTACGCTTTCACTTGAATTGGTTGATGTAAGTAGGCCTTCCGTATGTACCTTCGTCCAGTGGTATTTTTTAATACCACTGGACGAAGGTACACCCGGAACGCGATATCTGTAAACTGGTAAACATGACTTCTTATTCCTCGTTTGTCGCACTTTGTCTATCTACGATAAATCCCTGCCTAGCTATCTCAATGTGGAACGAAAATCATCTCGATCGAGAAGAATAAACAATGGAGTTATCTTGGAAGGAGATGTCTGCGAAAATTCGTTCAAACAAGTTTCATCTTCGACATTCAACAGCCTGCCGAAGAATATACGAGAGGAAGCAATTTTTAATAAGTTTGTAATTAAAGTGAAGGAATATTTATTAGGACAAGCTTTAGCCCGTTTGTCGTAGATTTATCCTGCTTTTATCCTCCCAGCCTTTTTTTGTTCCTTCTTATCATGTTTACTTGTTAATGCTTGAATTATTCTATTTTTAACCTGTTTTTAACTTATATACTTTATATTTTATACTTTTAATTTTCTGACGAATAGCGATGTAATGTCGATGTGCAGAAATGTATTCATTAAAAAAAAAAATGCTGCTCAAGTTCGAGTTCACTGCTAAAATAAAACATTATCAGTGGAAATGTTTTAGCTACATTTTTTTGACGACTAACATCTTCCGTTATTTTAATCTTAATGGAAAGGTTTGCTCCTGCATCTTGAGCTAAATGCAAAAAACAGATAGTCTCTCCGAACCTGACTTGACTGCTTCACGAAAACAGTATTGATGTGTCAAAGTGACACATTCTGTTCTGATCGGTCATGAATTAAGTGGCGATACTAATCGCGTTTGGAAATGGAAAATATTGCGACCCAAAAAAGACGAGTTTCATGCTTTCTTGCCTGTTGAAGACGAATACAATCTTCATTCAACATGAAAATGAAATCTTATAGCTTACATGCTACTAAAGTGCGCTGCAGTATAAGGAGAAATAAATCATGTTTGTCAGTGTAAAAGCATATTTACTTTAACAAAGAGAAAGTGTTACTTAATGCAATGTGCACTTTCACTAAGTCCACGACATGAGAAACTAACTAAGCTGTGTACGGGTACTGTTGCATCACAAGCAATAATATTCAGAAGATCGATTTATCAATAAAGTCAGGATCCTTATTTATGCCCACAAATTTATTTTCAGCAAGATACTTCTCAATCTATAAATTTATTTGTTCAATTTCTTCAATATTTTGCGAGTTAAAAGTACTTATGATCTCAACGTCAAGCTAAGAAACATTGTGTTTCTTATATAAGAAATAATTATTCATTCAGCACAGTGGACAGCGTCACATTCTAGTTATTAATAACGCTATATGACGATTCCTTCTATGGGTAATGTTCAGTGCTTACGTTTATCTTAAGTTCCATTTTTTTAAAATTTATATTATAAATAATAAAACAAAACTTTCGACATAAAAAAGCTATTAGACAAAAATACAACGAGTTTATTATTCGTTAAAATATCTGGCAGTTTAACAGGTTTCTTGTTCGAAATCTGCACGAAATTCCTTCAGTTTTCAAAGGAAACCTGAGCAATAATAATATACGTTTTGATAACTTTATGGAGAGCCTGAAAAACTAGGGATGAGAACTGTAGGTTTCTGGAATTCAAGAATATTTAGAAAGAGAAATTGACATACATAAACAAAGAACGTTCGGAGCATAATAAAATTGACTTTGGTACATATGTTTGTATTTTTTTTCTTTGTTTGCAAAATCGTTATATATATATATATATATATATATATATATATATATATATATATATATATATATATATATATATATATATATATATATATATATATATATATATATATATATATATATATATATATATATATATATATAATATATATAATATAATATACAAAAGGCAAAAAAAAACACAACAAAAAGGCTAATATCTCAAATTCTAGTGACATTTGAGGCACTCTAGCTCAGTTTTTCTGTAAGTAGATCGAATTACCTACAATACCAATTGGTTGTGGGGCTGCTCCACCCAAATCCGAGAGGCGGCGCATCGTACCTTTTGAATTACCTTCTTTTAAAAATGTACGTCTTTTCGGTATTGAAAAGGTTATGGGAATTTTTTAAACATATCACATCATGGTATGTATAACTTCTGATCTGATCACCACTAAATTGCGTCATCTGTATCAGAGTATTAGGATATTATTACTGATATTGCTTTAGTGTCTCTAATTGCTAATAGAATTTGCCGAATATTTTCCGACATTGTAATGATCAAACCCATTCCAACCCTAAAATCCAAAAATATGTACTGCAAACTAAATTATCATCAGTAAATATCCCTTTTGAAAACACTTACAACTTTCGGCAACTAATTCGTACAAAAACAATACTTATTAAACTCAGATAAGAAAAATTTTAAATTTTAAGAAAATTATACACTCATTATATAGACCAGTCACGTATAAAAAATACCAATTTTGCACCAGGTGTCATACGACAACCATTTACGGAGCCTGGAGATCTTTAGAGGTTGGCATTATGCCCCTAGCTACAAGAGTTAAAAATTCCATAGCTAACGGGCTATTAGGGTTACTTTTACAAAATAACCATAGAAACAAAGGCGTGTAATCATTGATCTGGTGAAGTATCGTATCGCATCGTATCGTATTGTATACGCGTTTTAAAATATTAGTCGAGCCTGGGCTTAACCCATGTTCAGCCTCGATATTCTGTTAAAGCATATTCTTATAAAAAAAAACTCTCTATGACAAACGTCAATTTCCTTTTTTAAAAATAAAATTAAAAAATCAGAACTTATGGAAGCCTATGTGCAATGCGGAAAAGCAGCTGTTTCAAAAAATATAGCATTGCGCGTGTACTTGTACAAGCACTTGACGATTTTGCAACAGGTAACAGCCACTTTAGGATAGAAAAAGGCATTGAGGGTGACGTTAAAGGAGAGGCGAACTGCGCTGTGGCACGGCTGCTGAATAAAAGTTCATGATAAGTGTTGATTTTAAAGACCAGACTGACTGGTTTGGTCGTCTGCGCTCCATAAAAAGTCGGTCTGTATATTTATTCAAATTTGGCGCCATCTCATCATAACAAACTTTAACGTTCGAAGTTGATAGTATGTTGTATTTTTCTGAAAAACGTGTTTTGATTTATCTACATGAAAGACCGACTGATAGCCTTATGGTAAAGCGTTCGCTTCCGGTGCGGAAGGTCTTGGGTTCAAACCCCGGCCGAGTCATGCCAGAGAGTGTGAATCTATCCTTTCTACTTAGCGCTCAGCATGAGAATAGGACTGATATCTTAGGCGGTTGTCTAGTTAAGCGATTGCTGTGCTAGCACGACTTTCGTAGCTCAAATAGGAACTTTAATTGCACTAAGACCCCCTTCGCAGGACCCTCGTTAACAGTACCAATATGAACTGAAGAGGCTATCCTCGGTAAATAATGTCAATAATAATAACAATAATAATACCAAAAAAGACATGTGCATAATGTCTACTTTATCAACATCCTGGTTGTTGTGAGATGACTTTTTTTCTATTGCTCCCTTTAGTTTGCATTTGATTGCATACTTTGGACTTGGCTCTCTTTATAAAGACAGCAAAAACAAGCTACATACACTCTCCACATTTTGGAGAGTGTATCCAGCCAAAAAAATCGTAAACTAATTAAAAATTAGTATTGTTTGAAATTTTGAATCTAACCATGCAAACTAACGCAGATGCAGACATAGATAAGCGCAAGTTGGAGTATGTGTGTGGTTATGAACTTCGTTATGTCCGCGGTTGTATTTTTTTCTTAAACAAGGTGTAAAGCCACTGATTAAATCGTAATTTGTAGTATAAAGAAGGAAACCACATAGAAGAAAATGTTTCGAAATAACAAAGAACATTTATAAAGAATGTTTTATTTTACAATTCAACATATATATAATCCAAAAAGTAATTGATAATAGATTTTAAATTATAATAGCATATATAGAAATACAAGACAGACTAGGTTCCACTGTACATTTTTTCCACGATTCATGAAATTTTCGCGCGGGTTTAAAACTCGTCAATTTAATTTTCACAAGTTTTGCCTTAATGCATTGCACATCTTGTAAGTTTAAAATTTTAACATCTTCTTTTCTTATAAATGGAGCATTTTGCATGGCTAATTGGCGTTTTATCATTCTGAAACTAAACATTTTTCGAACATTAAATTTATTAGAATTCGCGAAACCATTTTTGTGCAGCAGCTCTGTGCGAAAATTATATACAGACGAAAATTTCATGAATTTAGCTACTTGTTTCGCGAAAAAAATGTGTTAATGCTGAGACATGACTTACAGAGTGTAACAAAGTAGCAGAGCATTTCACGAAGCGTAATTGGAAAGTGTTTTGAATTTAAGTTGGCAAATACTGTTCGGCTGGTGGCAATCTGACTTGTTTTCCTATATTGATCTATAGTCATTTTCTACTTTTACAAAACATATATAATACAATGCAGCATGTGAACATCCCGATCTTTGTGTAAGGAAAGCGACGACTTTCAACTTTTTGATAATTCTTTAGCCTATAAAAATAATTGTAAAAGTTGTATGCGGTATAGATAAGACGTAGCAACGACTAGTGCACGCATTTCTTTAGTCAACAGGTTAGAATTCAGGTTCGTAGCAGCGTAGGAGGCCGAGGGGAGATTTGTGCCGGTCATGGTAACTATATAAGAGACATGTATACTGAATGCTAAGTAATGTCTTGATTTGTCTTCTGTCCCCTCCTAACTTCCCACTCCCCTTTCCCCTCTGCTCCTCCCTGCTACGTCCCTGTAATTGGATCAAAATTAATTGATTGTATATAATGATAAAACAATAATAAGGACCAAAAACAAGCAAGATAACAAACGTTCTTACGTTTCGCGTGACCGTGTCTGCTTCTCCAGTTTCTCAGCTCGGTTGTCATAGCCGCTACTTGACCCATTAAAACGTCAACCCGTCGATGTAATATTTCCATAACCTAACAAAGATTAGTAAGAGTTTTAATTGTGCAAATCTGAGCAAGATTTAACTCTTTTAGCGGCGTAAATTCATTTTCTACAACTTTGAACGTGGAAGATTTACGAAATTTGAGTGACTGAAACTAAATGGTCGAAAGTAAGTTAAGTTTTGGCGCAGTCAAAGGGTTATTTTCAGTCCCGTCCATTCGGCGCTTCGATCCTAGGATATATATTCGTTGACATGGTTGTCATGGTTAATTAAAGACTGAAATTCACCTTCTCCAATGCAATAAGTTAACGAGCCTTTACGTAAGTAAAAGAATAACTAAAGTAGGGTTTGCGTGAATGTAAAAGGGGAATTAATAGGTAAGTGAAAACATCTTACTCATTGCCTAAAACAGGACCTAAGAAAGTGGCCTGTAGGGTAGTTTACAACTGTATTAATAAATGGTTGGGAACTGGGCCATGATGTGAGAAACACACCGAAACGTCTAGTCATGAACAAAGTTTCCTTTTTTAATTTTTACTTTGTATTTAAATAGTTTACAACTGGATTACAAAATGAAGTAAAGGGACGAAAAGCGAAACTTTCATGGTAAAATAAGTTGGACCAGGTATGTATACTTGAAATGAAGTCATTGTTGTGGTTGCTTAGAAGGTGTTATTGTCCCAAATTTAGTCTCAATGGCATGATAGTGAACAGGGAAGTTGGCGTGAACAGAGTAGGTAGTTAAATTCAAATGCTTGGTAGGTGGTTAAAATCTTATAGAAAAAAAATTAAACTAGCAATATTTTTGCACAGTTTAAGTGTAATTTCAATTACTGGATGATAACGTCATTATTAACTTGGTGAGGTTATGTAATTTTGTTATCCGCATTCTATCTCAATAAGTTAAAGAATGTTCGTTTTGTAGTAACATGATCTTTATCACTTAACAATTAGCATGCTGTGAATAAGGCTAACGAAAGAAACTGAAATATCTCGAAAAGCTCGAAAGGCATGAATTTATAATCGCTTAGTAAAAAGCAAATTAAACAATTTTTTTGTAAGTAATCGCATCGATGAAAAGTTCTGAATTTTTTTTATCCAGATCTAATTTCGATGAAAACACTTTTTTTTTATTATTATTATTATTTATTTTTTTTGAAATCTTATAAAATGTCATGAAATGTTACCAATCCTAACTTGCGGACTGATACGGCATTAAAACACTAAAAGACAGTAAATTACGTCTTTATCGCACACTCCAATCTCCCCCACACCTCCAACAACACCATCTTCGCCTGGTTCTCCTCGTTTACCAGGTTCTCCTGGAACTCCATCTGCACCAGGACTACCTTTAGCTCCTTTGTGTCCGTGTGTGCCGGCATATCCAGGATAACCCTTAATGTAACAAAAATTTATTTTGATACATTTCAATCAATTTGTTTTGTCTTTTCTTAATGTAGAATGTATAAAAGCTTAGGAATTTTGATGCATTAAAAAAGCTCCTAGTGGTTTGTGGGTGGTCAAAGTTCTCTTTACCTTGTTTCCTTTGTCCCCGTTGTATTGGCTTCTGTCGACATTTATAAACATATTGTTAGTATCACCTTTCTCGCCTTTTTTGCCTCTTAATCCATCAAACCCTTTCGGTCCTGAATCACCTTTGGTTCCTGTGAAACCCTATAAATGTATTTTAGAGTTATAAAGACTTTATCACATAGAGTTGCTAACAAACTACTTGAGATATAAATGTGATAAATCACAACGCTTTATAAGCAACGGTTTCAAAAGGTACACAAAAAGTTTGATGCATTTTGTGAAGAGCACATACATTTCCACAGAATTGACAATGGCCGGCATCTCCCTGTTCCCCTCTACCATGGAGGTGATCCTCATCAGCAGGAGCACTTCCAGGATAGCCTTTTGCTCCTTTGGGCCCATAATATCCTTGACTTCCTGTGACACCTTTGGCTCCACGATCACCTTTTTCACCCTGTATAAATGAAATGTAAATTAGTTTTGAATCCATTGATCGACTTAGGCTTCTAGAATTAACAAGAAAGAAATATAACAAGTATTAACAATATATATTATACCTTAGCCTGTGCTAGCTTTCTGACATCATATTTTCCGTCAGAAGGTAGCGTGGACACAAAAGCAAATAGTAGCACGAGTAATAACAAACAAAACTTTTGCTCCATGCTGACTGTTCAATATTTATATTCTTTTTTATCTGAAATATATAATGGATAAATATGCAGCTACAAATAACAGTTATAACACTTATGAGTTAGACAGTTCACACAGTATCGTCACTCTTCACTAGACATTTCACGATGTTGTTATAGCAATAACAAGTAGAAAACGCATTTCCGAGAAAAAAGTCAGAAAATGCATATATTTTTTCAACTTGTTGTGCAATTTTGACAAAAAAACATTACAATGTACAATTGGGAAGATAGAAAGAAGTAACAATAACGAAATAAATAGATCCCATCATATAGCATTTTCAAGATTTTGCCAAAAAAAAGCCCTGCTATATTCATAAAATAACTTCTATCAGAAAATACGTATGACAATGCCAAATTCTTACACAAAAATAGATAACGAAAGGAGAAATATACAAGAATAAAAAATTATAAATTTAATTTATGTAACAGGTACAGATGTTGTTAAATTGATCTTGTAAAATATACATTCGACGAAAATTCAGTTCATATTCGTTCTATAATATATTATTGTAAGAGATTTTACGAATTATCGCCAACGTTGAAGCTAACTCGCGTAAATTCAATTGGTTGGATCTATGATAAATAGAAAAATCACATCAATCAAATATACTACCAATGACTTAAAAAATAATTTTCCTTCTAATTTGAAAAGTTTCAAATTAAAAATTTACGAACCAAGAAAATATATTTCCTGTGTTTCCTATAATAAGCGAACTTTTGACGTTTTCGATAACCCTAAGAGGGCGGTATTTTTCAACAAAAAAACAGACTTTACCCAGCTGGAAGTAGCAAGGAAGGATAGAAATTAGCTCGAGATGGAGAAAGTTGACATAAAGAAATTATATAGGGGAGAAAAACAGGGACAAAAATATTTGTTCCATGTAGATTGTTCGAAAGACAGGGAACGGTCGAAATAATCCCGTAAAAGATTATCTTTTTTTTTCATTTAAAAGAATCACCTAAAAACAATTCCCTGTATTTCGTTATTTGTAAATAATGTCATTGTTAACAAAATTTATTTTCGAACTCTACATTTTAAGATCATTTCGAAGGTGGAGTTTATCAGATTGTATCATTTGATGCTTTACCGACATGTACAGTGTTCATTGGACTGCGACTTTTTTTAGGGGAAATACGGCAGATTTCTCAAATAATTTACACAGTATTGTCAACGTATAGAAAAGTAAGCAACCTGTTCCATATATATGTTGTTGTCTTGAAACTCACCTTATCTGTTATGGTTCGTTTTCGTTAGTGTCATCTTTAATATGTGCCTTCATTTTATTACGTAATTCACCAATACGTGTGGTCAGCTGGTTAATGGTGTTTTTCAATTGTTGTATAATCTATAACACAGGAGGATGTCAATTTTTATGACTAGGAAAGATTACTGTAAAATCATTTCATTGTCACATTATGGCATGTAAAAGAGCAAGTAAAGCCACCTTATTAACCTTCTTATAGGAAATGAAATGACAGGTTAACCCAGGTATCAAACGGCAGCGAAAAATTATGACGGACACTGCTCTACCTAGGACGTCGGGTCAAGGCAATTTTGGAAGAACCCTTTATGTAAGGGTGTCCCTGTCGATCAAGAACACCATGTGAGATCCCGAAATCCCTCAATTTAACCTTTTTGGTACTACAAATATTTTCAAGGCAAAGCAAAAGGCGTCAGCATTTTTCTCGAAAGTTCTCCTGTGAAGCCAAGAATGGCTAGTGTGAAAAGGATAGATAATACAAAACAATAATAATATCTTACGCTCTCATCACAAGCTCCACGCAAGCCTTTATCACCGAGGGCACCAGCAGGTCCTTTTGGTCCAACATCTCCTGGAAAACCTTTTAATCCAGAAGCTCCGGGTTCACCATGTTGACCGTGAATTCCTTCATGACCATGATCTCCTCTTAGACCCTTAATATAAAACCAGAAATACGGTGAAAAGTAATTATAAGTGACTCGAGAAGTTTTTGAATGCTCAGATATAGCAGATTATAATCAATGACAACCTTCGTTGTACTAAAAAATATAATATGTATATATCAAACCCGTTCGCCTTTAGCACCTTTCGTAGCAATAATGTTGTCGCTGGGATCTCCTCTAGAGCCTCTAGAGCCTTGCTTACCAGAGTCTCCTTGTCTTCCCCTTGGTCCAACATCACCTTTGATTCCTTTATATTTCTAGCGGCAAATATATATATTGATTATCTAAACATTTTAAGAACTGGTTACCTAAGGACAAATGAGACAAAAGTATAACTTACCGCAATTTCATCGCAATGTGGGCAGAATACATCAGCTCCAACTTCCCCTTTGCCGCCTTTAGTAACAAAGCCAGGGGGTCCAGCTGGACCCAGTTTACCCTTTTGTCCACGTTTTCCCTGTAAGCCAGCAGGACCATTATCTCCATGTTGACCTTTCGCACCTTTCTCGACCTAAATGTAATAGGACGAAATGACACAGGCTTATAAACGAGATTGTTTTTCTTGGTATTTCCAATAAAAGATGCTATCTCTGGACATTCACATAAAGCCAACAAAGTCTACAAATGCCACATAAATAACATGCTGACATGTGGGTGACACAGCATATAATAACTTGTGTGAAAATGTGAATTTTTGACCACTAAAGACAAGCACTATCATGAGCAATATGAGATGTACAAATTGTTGAAACAGCTTACCTCATAAAAATGATGATCGTCATAAAGTGACTGAACAGCGACAAAAAATGTCAAGCACACCGCAACTACTTTCTGCATATTTTTCAGTATATCCTGTGTTTCTATTAGTAGTCTACAAGTAAAACAACAACAAAAATTATAGCGAACTAAAGAATTATAACATTGGTCTGGATATTTCATTTAAATATTACACCGCCATTTTTTAATAGCAAAATCAAAGCTACGTGTGGCTTACATGCGAAAATAGACCTTGTTTAAGCCTAACAAAAACTTTTAAAACTAAATACACACCACAAACAACAAAATAAGGGCAAATAGTAAACTAGCTGTCAACGTATCCATAAAATTTACTCATTAAGACTATGTGGCGTTTAAACAAAGAGATTGTTCAAATCAAACAAAGATATCACCTACAATTTCTAACGTTTCAAGAAAATAACCTTTGTGTAATACAATGGAGGGTGGCATTGACGAATAAATAACAAACATTGACAAATAAAAAAACATACAAAGTAATATTATTCCATAAGGTACCATCTATTTAGTAAGTACGTAATCACTGTTTTTTTTGTCCCCTTTTCCTTCTTTGAGTGCAATCGTGTGCGTTAAAAAAGCTCCTTTTC
This sequence comes from Hydractinia echinata, assembly GCA_030067915.1. Lineage (NCBI taxonomy): Eukaryota > Metazoa > Cnidaria > Hydrozoa > Anthoathecata > Hydractiniidae > Hydractinia > Hydractinia echinata. The sequence goes on along the minus strand of JASGCC010000305.1, from coordinate 147,435 downwards.
GCTACCTCCCCCCACTTTTTTCTCATCTTTCTAGTGTTTAAAGGTATCTCTATTTTTGTGCTATGGATTTGATGGCACTAAGTAAAATTTCTATGCTTGCCCGAGCTTTAACATAATTGAATTCTTCCCCACTTCCGTACATAATAAATAGATAGCCCATAACCAAAAAGTGCGTTGGCAAGCAAGCAAGAAAACAAACAAGAAAACAAACAAACAAACAAACAAACCATAAAACAAGTATGATTTTTTACGAAGAACGGATCATGGATACCAATAAACCGCCACAAATACACTTTGCATTGCATCTTTTAACACTTTAGCATTATATAAGCCTGTTTAAAGGTTTTAAAGTCTGTCTGTTTTTTTTGTTTGTTTCTTTGTGTCCTACTATCTGTCGCTAAATGAATAACATTTTGTAATTTCATAAGAACAGAACTTCTTGTCCACCTCTTAAATGTCGTGTTGGAAAAAAATGGGCGCTTTAAAACAATTTACAAAATTAAGAAAAATTAAATCCAAGAAGTTTCTGTAGTTATCTATGTACATTTGTTAAAAATTGCAATATTAATTTAAGTAAATTTGACAACAAAAAAATTACATGTAAAATGCAAACTGCATTATAGAAGATCATCATAAAGTGAAGTAATACAAAAAATAACTTTGAAATGTTGCACAACAGTCTTTCGGCACGCTATCTGGACATATCTATCTCACTTTCAGCAGTGATAATGTACATTGTTATATTTTAACCAGTGAAAGGTAAACCACCTTTAGCTGAAAGTATTTCTTATAATGATGGTGTTCCCTAAAAAAAAGCATTTTTCAAACTTTACATCAACATGATTGAACAGTACTGTCAACTTATGTTAAACGGGAGAGTTGGATAGAAACTAAAACAGATCTTCCTGTGACACACCACAAATGTTTTATATACTATTAGTTGGGCAAAAAGTAATAACAATAAACTTACAGCGGCGAGCTCTTTAGAAAATATATCTGTATTTTTTGCCAGTGTTTTTACTCTTCTCTCTAAAAATTCTAATGTCTAAAAAAAAGCAGATTTCATGGTAAAAAATACATCACCAGACTTTAATCTCAAGCTTCAGCTACAAATATTTTTTATGGTTATATATTTTACTAATTATTCTCTCAAATATGAAATAAGAAGTTAAATATAAACGAAACTAATAAAGTTATCGTCATTAACTTTGTGTTTGATCATAGTTATAACCCCTCACGAAAATATTGAGACCCAAAAACCTACAAAACAGCAATGTGTTTAAAACTCACCAATTTCTTCCAAGTGCCTGGAGGTCCTTGTTTTCCAGGAAATCCCGCAATACCAACTTCGCCCAGCACTCCCTTTTTGCCTCTTGAGCCAGGCTCACCTTTTTCTCCGTGTTCTCCATGATGACCGTGAGGTCCAGGTACTCCCTAAATTAAAATTTAGTCAGCGTTTTAAAAACTTTGTGGTACCTTAAAGGTCCCCTGGGAATCCCTCACAATTAAGATAGATCTAATTTAGTTGTTGTTGCTACTTTAATTTTTACTAAATACACTTTTCATTTTTATAAAAAAAACTTCTATGATTTTAAAAGATAAGATTTGCTTTCAAATTAACGTTGATCACAGAAGCATCACAGAAGCTAGTATCTGAATACAAATGTAATATTGATAAATAACAACACCCTCCCGCTTTTTCTGAAAATTAATTTACAGTTTTTCAGACAGTTTTCATTCTAACGATAAGATGCTTAACAACAAAACGTAACTAAGAATATTTCTTTATTAGACATGTTTAGAAAGACAAGCTAAGACTTATGCATAATCCCGTTTAGACAGTTTTAAATGTATCAAATAGTAACATAAGCAAGAGGAATTGCAGGGGCCCCGAAATAGGGCCCCATACGTTTTTGCTCACGTGATGTTCCGCTTATAAAGAAACAGCCTGAAAAGAGACGAAAAAGAAGCCTGGAAAAGCCATATTATTGTTATGTAGAGACTTTAAGATGCACGTAAAAATCCCAAACTCTTTCCATTCCCATTCCCATTCTCCCATTCCCACCTGCACCTCCCCTGCCTCCCTCTAAAACGTGTCTGGGCCTCTGCTCTGAGGAAGTATCATAGGATAAATAACAGTAAATAAAATTAATAAAGATATAATAAATATTAACACACACCTTTTCGCCAGGTTGACCTTTTTTACCATCCACCCTTAATGCATTGGCGTTTGTACTTCCCTTCTCACCTTTTTCACCAAGGATACCATGATCACCTTTAGGGCCAGTGGCGCCTTGTATACCTTTTGTGTAATGATTCTGGTGCTAAAAGATACCAATAAGTTACGTGTTAATGCATCACATGGTGAAGCGACTGCATTTATTAATATGGCTATTTAGAAAAAGACGAGTGAAGGCGAGTAATGAAAAAAAAAATTACATTTTGCCAATGATGACAAGCGTCGTGGCAGTGGCCATCGTGTCCCCTTGCACCACGATGACGTGACGTCACGTTTACTCCTGGTGACCCAACAGCTCCTTTATATCCGCGGAAACCTTTCATTCCGTCATTTCCTCTTGGTCCTGGTTCCCCTTTCTCGCCTTTTTCACCCTAAGGCCGGAAAACAAAATCCATATTGAAAGTATTTGGCTGGGATGTGATGTCAGTTGGATTGACAAGAAAGACTAAATATTCGGGTTTTATTAATTTCAATTTGCCGTTACAAGGGTATACTTTGACACAGAATGTTTGCCACACAATTTTTGTAACACAATAACGTTGAAACAGATGGATAGCTAACAGATAGACCTTTTTCATAACAGATGAATTACAAATTGGACATGTGGATGTATGTTTGTTTTGCAATTAACTTAATTTTTTTATTATATTTTAAGTAAATATTCCCTTGTCTAAACTACATATAGCTATGCAAAAAAACATTTAAATGGATGAGAAATATTTAAGTAAACCCGCTGCTAATAAACCACGAAAAACAAAACAAACAACATTGAAAAATAAAAGTTACCTGTCTGACGTGATGATAATGTACATGCTTTATCACTTTGTCTTGTCCAGTCACACACACTGCCTTTAACAGCACCACTGCTACGCATGCAAGTAAAAGCTTCATGATTAGTGCAGCTAGAATAAACTGAATAGAGATCACTAATCGGTGATACTTATATAGTGATTCTCAGGAAGCGCATACTTGCAAATTATTCACAAACAGTGTATGTATTGTTTTAAAGGGAGAGCAAAGAAATTCCATGTTTAATTTTCTGTTTTTGGACGGAAGTGAAACCATGTTGCAGAGACACATTGTGTATATAACCTCCTTCCGCGCGAAAGTACTTTTAACCGGTTAAGTATACATATGTTATTATGGATGGGAAAATGTTGTGTCTCTTGGTCGAGCAAGTAAATATTTTTACTGGGTGTTATAATGTTCCTGTGTCAACCAAACAAAGTCAGGTTTTATGGTCAAATGCTGAAAAGTTTTTAAGAAGTGAAATCACTATTTTGAATGCCTAGCAAGTTACGACCAGGAGATTTTTAGATGTACAGTGCCCTGTTCCTTCAAAATGCTCTAAAATAACAGCCTTATAGCCGGCACTACGACAAGATGTCAATCTGAACTGGCGTAATGCAATTCTTTCCTTTTTTGTTCCTTTTTTAATTGGCCACGCAGGTAAAGTGGCGTATTCATATCTGAAGCCTTATCTCCAGTTTGTTATTCAACATGTTTTCATCATCAGGATGGCACCCCCACTTTAACAAACGGAGGGGCAATTGAAAATATAAATATTTTTTTATAAAAAAAAAATTGAATGTAACTATTTTTAGTTCTATTACTAATCACCTTGCCATTTGTGACCAAATATGTCAAATACAATCATTTGCTTTCTAAACATCCCAGTCTTGAGCATAAAAAATCTGAGCAACGTTAAATATTCAACCTAGTAAACAATTTTTTCTTTTTCTTTGAGAAATGGGCTACATTGAAGCTGGAGTAATGTCTGATTTAAAGAGGCTTTGAATCTTTTTTTGCGCAGCGGAAAATTTTTTATTGTATTAATTTTGACCTAAAATCGATAGCACGTGTTTCGCGCGTACTAATTTTAGCGTAAATTTAAACTTCCCTGCAAAAAATTGGAAAACATAGTAAAATTCTGGGTTCTAAGACTATTTTTTCGCGCGTTTTAATTTTCGCGCTGCACTAAGTATCGCACATTAGCAAACCTTTTTTGTACAACATTACGTTACGATAGCTTTATGTTATTTTGGAGATCTAGTACTGATGTTTTACTGATGCAGTCATTTTTGCATTAAAAATCCCGTAAGCAGCAGCAACTTTGCGAAAACTCAGTTCCCTATTAAAGAAAAAAATATGTACTCTTATAAAATGGTTTACATAGAATGGCCTTTTTTCCTTGTAAAAAATGTTTCAAGCTGTTGTGTTATGGAAATACTATGACAACAGCAACAAAAACATGGCGCCAATATAGATAGAAATGTTTTGAAAAGGATAAGGGTTTCGTTCAAAATAGAAGGAAATGCTAAAGGTAAAAAAGCAAAGATTGAACGTGTACGCCTGGTAACTTTCAAGACGACGTAAGGGGAAAACTCGCGTTTGAAAATTACAAAAAAAACGAGAAATATTTAAATGCTTTTATATTGTGTACATATTATATTGTAGCGTAGACAAAATAAATTCTTCGATGAATGTTAGAGATTTTCTGGTTCCTAGAAGGTACTGTGATTAGGCACAAAATAGTTGTTCCAAAAGGATAACACAAGCATATGTGGAACTACTCTTGTTCACAAAAATCAAAAGGAGTAGAGAGAAGATGTTTTCACCTCTGACGGCAATATAACTATACAACTGAGAATCCTAGTACGGCTCTCTACCCACTGCAAGTATTCCTAAATGTTTATTATTATTAAACTAGTCGGTAGCCCGCAGATAAATACACGGACTCGCCCGCGTTTAATATATCGCATTTTGTATTTCCATAGCATGGCTTTTTTTTAGGGCACAAACAGACCGAATACGGCTATTATTAAATAGACAAAGAGATTTGTACGAATACCAGAAGACTGTTAAAAAGAGAAAAAATGTTAGAAAATTGCTTTTAGATAGGGAGTGTTTTCCAATCTTTTCCCTACATATCACGCTAAAGAAGCTTGCTTCATTAATAATCATTGAGCTAACTCATTTACTTCAACTTCTGTTACAAAGTGCTAACACATAGATGCAACTCTGAGATGAGCAACGGAGCATCCAGAAATTCCAACCAAAGGGTGATTATTTGGAAAAGACGATTATTTTAAAGAGTGTAAGTTGGAGGTCGCTCTGATATATACATATCTTCAGTTTTGTTTACGGATTTTAGAAATTTAATATATTCCAGGTTTTTAAAGGAATCCGCCAAGACGACCAACAAAAGTGATGGCCGATGAGTGTTTATTTACTTTCAATAAAAATACATGGGCGTTCATTTGAGGCTGAGCAACGTATGAGCAAAGGCGGTTTAAACGTGGGTATTTATGGCCTTGATTAAGGATTATTATATTAACCCGGATTATTTATTCGGTAAGTAGGTTTTTTATTATGACAACGTCTAGTTTTTTTAACAGTTCACATTCGTTCATATACCTCATAAAGTTGGTTAATGATCACAAAAGTTGATGCTCACACATTCATTTGTATTTGTAAAAAATCGCACGGAAATAAAATAAACCCTTTTGGTTTCCGATTGAAAATGAGACAGAAACATTTCTGGAAAATATTGTCCAGAAAAAAAACGTGGGTAAGAAAAAAAAATTAAAAATATTTTAAATACCTAGGTACTTAACATGGTTTTATTGCCATATTTTCGGACAAAAACAAAAGAGGAAAAATGCAGCCATTACATAGTTTAATAAATATTTAAATATTTTGTTTAGCTTTCCAATAAATTACTTTTTACTTTTGCTACCTTGAATACAGTATCGTCTTTGTGTTAGCCAATGTATCACAGCATTTTTCCTGTATTGGTTTTTAAGATCCTGTGTTTGTCATATATGTTGTTATTGTAGCACTCAGGAAGAATTGGCTCATATGCAGCACAAACTCATCATGTGTTTCCGCAATACATTTTTTTATACCACTGAACCGCACAAACATATCGAGTTCCCCATAACAAAAAATTAAAAATGTTTATACTCCCTAATTAAAAAATAAATATTTTCAGATTGCTCTTACCCATTTTGAAAGAACTGGATTTGGAGGTAAAAAGTTATTTTTCCTTTTAACAATATCTCTACATTAATATACTTGTATTTTGTTTCTTTGTGCGCGATAAAAATGTCGTGCTACGGAAACACGAAATGCAATATATAAAGGACGGACCAACCCGCGGCTTTATCCACGGGCTATTGATCAGTCTCTATAATTATCCACATTTTGTCTGTCGGTACGAAATCCATAATAATCAAAAAAAAATTGGAAAAAACGAGGGTTTATTTTAGCCAAAACCTGGTCACGTCCTATAAATGCAAACCCCCGTCTACATTTAATCTATATTATGATGCTCGCTCGACGTCTACCTAATGTCTATCGGCCAGTTAGTCAAAATGTTAGATGCGAGCAGCGACGGGATATTGACTTACGACTACCATCCTGAGCATATTGTTTTGGAAAATGGCACTTTCTTTGCCATTAGTCGACATAGTAAAACAGAGTAGTAATCTCCAGAGAAATGAACCGCAGTCAAAAGGCAGCGAAAGTTCTACGGGTGGGTGAGAAACATTAAAAGCATTAAAAAATGGGCTAGTCGCAGTTTCTGCGATATCCGCGTTATGAAACAATTAACGCGAGGGCTCGGGAAATCTAGAAAATGGGCCATTCTGATGTCAGCAAGAGTTATCACAGTTTGAGGTTGATGATCTAACCAAGTAACCTAAGATTGTAACTTCCAAGTCCATTGTGGTGAGTGAACATTGAACATGTACAAATTCAAAACGCCTCGGCCTAATATTAAATTACCGCAAATCATTGCTTTTGGGTATAATCTTTGAAATTAACCATTGATTTAAAAAAAATTTTTGACACGATTGTAATTTTGAGAAATATAAATACCAATAAAATTATTTTTCGCCATTTTTGTTAACTCGTTGACTTTTCCATTACGTTTATTTTGGGATACTTCACTATACTAGTGCGCTCTATGGATGCGCATTGCTTCTAAGACGACCTTTTCCACAATTTAACGAAAAAGGATGCCAAGTGAAGAAAAAGTTGCTTAATTTTTGGCTCGATTTAAGGCTTGGACTATTAGATACTGGGTTACTTATAAAACAACTTGTATTGCTCTGCAAGGAACTAGGAAATAACAAATTTTATCATTCCGAAAGTGATCCAAGAGCACGTGTTTCTTATTTTATCCAAACATTAGAAATTACTTCTACATATTTTGTATTTCTTTTCTGAAATCATGTATTCATAAAGCTCGCACCAAAAGGATTGTTTTGTTCATATTTTCATAAAAGTGGATAGAAAAAATTCGTTTACAACAAAATATAATGAACTTAGTTAAATAGGGTTAGATAACAAGTCTTCACCGTCGGCATAAAAAATATTGTGGATTCGTCTGTTACCTACAAAAAAAAGGTCGCACTTTTCGTCTGAGATTAGTTCCTTTCAGTATTAATACGGCTATTGTGTATGTGGGTATAGAAAAATACTATTGTTTTTTGTTTGTTTGTTTAAAAAAATCTAATTATTCAAGTTAACCACGATTATTCATAGTTTACGCTACCTGCTGCCAGGATGATACTTCTAAATTTGGGGATGTGAAAATGCTACAATACCTATCTTTGCTTTTTAACAAGTCTCAGTACGCATTAAATAAAAATTTGTAAGGCATTAAAGACGATCCTTTATAATTTCGATTGAACGATACCTTGACCTGCATTTTTGTTCAAAAACGATAATATCTGTTGCCAAGAATGAACTGCAGCTCCTGCGTTCTCAACTAGTTCACCACCACTTGCAAGAACTTGTCTAAATGTCGCATTGTAATGCAACAATGTCTGTGGCATATACGGCGGATCGATAAAGTGCCCTGCATTTGGATATATTAAAACTTGGATATCGTTTTCTTTGCCACATGCGCGCATTTTGTCCACATATTTCTGACTGCTCAGATGAGGATCGATTAACTTGTCATCTTCGCCCATGACAAACACATACTTGGCACTGTATTTTGTTATGTTCGCAAGGAGATGGTCAATGCTCTCATCATGAACTAAACCTTTGGGTATTATTCCACCACGCTTATCTTTATGGGTGTAACGCAACTGTCCTGAGCTATCGACAACTTTTTCTGGTTTCGAATACACTTGGCAATCTTTAAGAATTTGAAATGGAAAGTAAGGCGCAGAAGAAATAGTAATAACAGTTGAGATTTTTTTTGTGAGAGCGGACAAATGAAGAGCTATAACACCTCCAAGTGAAAATCCCACTACAGCAACACCTGGCAGTACTGAATCAAGTGAAGCAAAGTAATCTACAGCATTAACAAAATACTTTATGGGAACATCTACTGCTTTCTTTGGTAAATCTTTATAATTGTGGTAGGCTAAGTTGAATGCGATGAAGCCATGCGATGCTAAAAGACTGACGCGGTTTTCAATAACACCTCCTGCACCAACATAGATATCAATAACACCTATAAAATATGAATGTAAAGAAACACGCTGCGATTATAAGAATCATTGTAGGTATCTTAAACGTGCTAATTTTTGTGGTTACGCTTCTTTGTTTATATGAAACACGGGGTTAGAACAAAAAAAAAAGGAATTCTTTTTTATTTTGCTCGAATCGTAGAATTCAAGTCACCGTTTCTTAAACAGCAACAGATAATAGACGCGATGGTTGAAATTTAAATGGAGAAAGAAAACATTGTGCATTAAACTTTGCTTGAAAGAAAAGTTATTGTCTATTGATGTTTGGCATATTGAAAAGCAACGTTTTAAAGTCACCATTTTGTTTTGTTTCAGTAATGTCACTAATTTGGATGGAGCGCTTGTAAAGAAAGTAGAATAACTGGGTTATTGTTGAGTCTGGCGTTCCTGGTTCCTGATAGTTCCTGGCGCAAAGCCCATAGGTAGACGAGAAATACTTCACAACAGATAATCAGGACAGGCTGGCTGTAGATGAATGTGAGTTTTGATTTAACACAGCGTAGATCAGATTGGCGGGCCAATTAACCTATCCCGTACAACCCATTCTATCAAGGTAAAAATGCTAACCTTTAAATGGTCCTTTTCCAGAAGGTTTAAATATTGTCCCTCTGATATTTCGGTGGTTCACTTCATGTCGGGTGACGCCAGGACGGCACCAATACTTTTGAATAAAATCTTCCACAAGTGGTTGATGTTTATTGTTACTCGAGTGATCATCATTTTTCGAGAAATGGTGGTCGCAAAGGTGTACATCATAAACCTTATAAAAAACAAAGCAAAAACAAAACAGTTTTCTCGCAAAAATGTTATTTGCGAAAATTTATTCATGATATTTTTCGAGTTTTTGGAGTCGGGAAAGTTTCTCCCGAGAATTAATGTACCACCTGGAAGATTACGTATCAGTGAAATTTGTCTTACGAAGGAGCCAAGATAACTCAAGGAGCTTTATTGAGTAACAAAACGCTATACTGTGTTTAAGAAGATAATTCACCATTAAAAATATTTTAACGTCCTTGATGCTGCTCAAACTGGCTTGGTATACTATGATCTTGTATGCTATGTAGAATTTCAGAAATTCTTTCACCTTCAGTTATACACGGATGTCCAATATGACATATAATAAGATGATTTAGAATTTGTCATCAGCGCTCAAAAACCTTAACTGCAATTAGCTTAACTTCAAGTCATTTAGTAGAAAAAACAACCAAAGAATTCCTAATATCCTGTAAGAACAAGTAAAGAGCGAATAGAATTCAGGTGGGAAAAATTTTAAGGTATATAAAAAACAAATAACTTGATTGTGTCATAACGATATCTAGCTCGACAGTAAAACTTAACTGTAAAAAAGATTTAAAGGAAAGATGTGAACGACAAAAAGCAACACGTGAAAGAAGTAACATCTAAGTATGCGCACCTGAATTTTAAAGCTTACTGGTTTCATAACGTTAGCCGGCATGTATCGCAATCCAATTTTCTGTCCGTTTATGGGTAACATATACGAAAAATCAACTCCTACATAACTGCCACCAAATGATGGATCTTTACTTAGGTTAACCTCTCCATTCAAAGATGCAACGTAATCAATATAGAAAGTGTTGCGGAGAGGTTGCCAAGGCAAAGGCATTAAGCACGGCAAGGAAAGGGCACGGCAAAGACAGGCAAGAAAACAGGAAGAGGAATCAGGAAGTCAGCAGTAGGCAAGGCATGGGAGACAAAGGCATGGGAGGCACAGGCAAGGGCATAGTAGGCAGGCACCAGAAAAGGCATAGGAAGGGTAGGCAAAGGCACGGTCAGTGCTGGCAAGGCAATGGAACGGCAAGGCAGGGGTGCCTGGACTTTAATAGAAAATCTCCCCCCTACAACTCAAAGATTGCGTATACTCAATATGTCTAAGATAAGTATCATATTAGTCCAGGAGTGTAGAAAATATTGAGGTGCAAATATTTCAAATTCAATATCTCAAAAAAAAAGTCTCAAATTTATCTCAGGTCAATATACAGTGAATCATGTTAGCAGAATTATGTGCCAATACAAGTATTTAAACAATCGGTCATAACGCCATATCATTTTTTGATAAATCTGAGATTAACTTGGTTCCAATGACAACAACATTAAAAAGTCAAGATATATTTCTATATCAGAGAAGTCCACGAGAAAGGCAAAAACATTTATTAAAAAACGCCTTTTTTGGTTTCTTGTGCCTACCAGGTTTATCAACACAAAACTTTTTACCATAAAGTGATAGATCTATTACAATAACAGAGCATTTTTGGGCTCTATAAATGTATGCAACTCTCACCTCTACGACTCAAAGATTACCTATTATACTCAATCTAATATCATATACTTATGAAAACCTGGTTGTTGTAGGTGCAAGATAATTATGTTTTTCCTAGCCCTGTCCAGGATTTGAACCTGGATCTCTCATTTGCATGAGTGTCATCGCCATTAGACCAGCAGGGCATAAATATATATATATATAAAACTTTACAGGTGAATATTATATACACAATTTACAGCACACAGCCTAGTTAATTAACCTTTTGAGAAATGCTGGTTAAGTCACAAGTAACTGTGTTACCTGCCGTAAAACACTTGGTGGAACAGTTAAACAAATTGTAAACTGTACCACACATTCAGGTGGAGCGCCTTAGTACAGGTGTGCAGTATATCGTAAATCGAGTGAAACACACAACACTTAAGGTGTTTCGGGTGTAATTATATTTTTCAGATTCAGAAAATATATTTCCTTCAACTTTAGCTAGAATAAAAACACAATTTACATATTGTGCCATGTCATAGCGAAAACAGTCAGCAAACCTTTTTTATTTTTCACAAAATGTTCCCGGTGAAACTTAAAATATATATGTACTTTAATCTGTGGTGCGCCATTAGTATAGGTATACAAACCCTTTGAAAAAAAACTTTACCACAACTTCTGTTAAATAGAAACACAGGTAATAGCTTGTCGTTAACACTAGGCTGAGTGATTAGTACAAATATACTGTGGCGCACATATACATTTTGACATAATACCCTTTTCCGAAAAACTATCCTGACTTCGTTTAAAATAAACAGACAGTAAACACCCTGTTGTTACCCTACACAGCTAAAACAATCACTCAGCAATTTTATTTTGCGGAAAAGTTTTTGTGACATTTAAAAATAAAAACACAGTTTAAAACCTGTTTTTACACTCCTAAAGCAAAAAGAATCCTGCAATATTTTATGGGAAAAGTTCTTGTGCAAGATCAAAAATTAATCGTGAAATCGGATAGGCGTAATACATTTTTCAAAAAAACTTTACTGCAACTTCGGTTTAAATAAAAACAGCGGAAACAGCTGCATGACAATAGAATAAAAAATTCTTATTTCCAACTGAACAGAAACTTCAAAATAATATCAATTAATTAGGCTACTGGACTTAAGCTTGATATCCCGCATTGGTGTAAAAGTTCAGGGCATAAATTAGAAAATGCTAAAAAAGGTTAAACGGAAAAAGAATGGTGTCCGACATCAGTGTACAATTCGGGTCAAGTTACAAAAACGGAAAAGGCAAAGGCATTAATTAAAACTTTACATGTGCATGTTATATATGCTCACATAGCCTTTTTACTAACTAGGCAGGGGCACCTGGCGTTAAACGTCTGGTGTAGAGCGATTTATACGTTTTGTAAACTGTGCCACACATTCATGTGGAGCGCTTTAGTACAAGTATGCAGTATATCATAAATTATGTGAAGCACACACAACAGTAAGATGTCTCAGGTGTAATATATTTTTCAAATAATAACTTTTTTGCAAAAATACAGTCTATATGTTGTGCCCATCTTAGCGAATTTTTTTCAAAATGTTTCTGGCAAAACTTAAAAAGTGAATTTCAATCCAGGGTGAGTGCTTAGTACAGGTAAACAATGTTGCACATCCATATAGGTTCAATACCATTTCAAACAAAAAATTAGCGCAACTTCTGTTAAATAGAAACACAGGTTGGTAACAGCTTGTTGTTAACATTAACATTAACATTAACATATATGTTGCAATTTCGGTTTAAAAACATACAGCGGAAACAGCCCGTTGTTACCCTGTCCAGCTAAAAATCAAACAGCAGTATGTTTATTTTGCAAACAAGTTTTCATGACAGTAGGATAAAAAGCTCTTATTCAAAATTGAACAAAAACGTCGTTAGAGCCAGCCGCATTGGTGTAAAGATCAGGTCAAGTTACAGAAACAGAAATTATTGGGACATTATTTGTATACATATTGTGAAATTAAGTAAGAAATAATGAATACATTTGGAGATTATTTTCAATACATGTTGACAATTGAACGAGAACCGCTATTCAGAATTTAAAAAGCCTCAGTAATAACAAATGTCGATGTTGTAAAAATTTCCCGATATATATATATATATATATTGAAATAATTTTCGCTTCTGTAACTTGAGCCGCACTGATGTATGCTCAGCGGCAGGGTTAAAAAAGTTTATTTTCTGGTGTGTTTACAATATCTAGCTACAATCGTCCACGAAAATATGGCTCTCTATTCCCCCTTAATGTTAAGAACTGCCCTTTTGTGGCTATGCAACGCAAACAATTACACGTGACATACCTGTATATAAACATTGATCACAAGTGAGAACAGAACGTACTATCTGCAAAATATCTAGCTGGCTATGTTCTTTTGCTGACTTTGCTAAACTTTTTGGTTCTTGGTTTTTGGTATAAAATTGCCAGAGACAACACATTTTGTGCACGATTGTAGCTAGAACAAGCTATATGATGGGACATTCCTACAGAGTAGAATTATCTCACTCACTGTGTAGTATATATGTATAATAGCTAGCTAGAGGGTAGGTAGAAAATTTGTCCCAAAGAATTTTTCTATGCTAGCTATGTTGCTGATTTTATGCCAGCAAAAATAGCAATTTATTGCTAGCTACATGGGTAGTTTTATCCCAGCTAAGTAGTTAATTTTATGCTAGCCTTGTAGCTAGTTTGATGCTAGCTATATTGCATTGTTTGTTTGTTTTTATGCTAGCTAACTCTAACAGTAGCTAGAGCTAGCTATATGCTATCTAAGTTCTATTATTATTCTATCTAAATCTGCAGTCTTAAGCTAGCTAGCTTTAGGTGTGAGTGAGAATAAGAATGGGTTCATTACATGCAAAAAGTAGTGATATATTAGCGAGCTAAACATACCCTTTCTTCGTTTTCTTGAACAAGCCCTTCCTCCTTCAGCTGCGAAATAGCTTAGATTAACGAAAGTTTGAGTTTGAGGAGCTGTTTGTCCGAGAAATGGTCACATGATATTAGTAAAGGTGTCCCATGTATCACGTGACTAAAAAGTGTAGGCCAATTTAGTCTCAACTAGAAAAATTACCTTGTCTCGCTTAATTTAGCAATTATATAGGGGAATGACCGGATTAAAGTACTGGGCAACCCAGTCCAAAAAAAGTGGCACGAAAATTGAAAATTTTGATGTATAGGTGCGGAAATCCTATACACTCTCCTCCGTCCCTTATATTTGGCTTATTTAATGAGGAAATGGGCTCCGCTACGCTCCGTGCGCTGGCGCGCACTCCGCTACTCTCCGCAATGAGCATAAGATTCATAAACAGATGTTTTTTCTACCAATTCACATCTTACTGTGACTTTCTGAGCACTCTTTAATTTCGTTATTCGCAAAGTAACTTTCTCATCCATCAAAACCTTTTTAGGTTGCACGTGCAACATTATTCAGACTAAGAGAAAGAAAATAGATTTCGTAACTTTAACAAAACACCTGACAAAGTATCAAACTAACTTTAAAGAACTGTGCACAGTATTTACTTGGTTATAACAACCATATAAGAGGTAATTCAGGTGTGGAAATTTTCGCACGGTAAAATTTCAGACGTTGGGCTAAAAAATTATCAGAAAACTATATAATGCTCGAGAAGTACATTAAAAGGGTGTGGTATGGTTAATATAGAAGAGACTTTTAGTTAATCTAGGCGGATTATGATCTCCAAAGTTTCTTCTTGCTTCAGTCAAAACTATGGTGGGGTCACACGCAATTGTAAATTAGGAACTGCTGCTTTTCTCCTTCCACCAAAATAAAGAAAAAGAGTAAACTTATAGGTGTCTGTTACGTCTCACACAAAAAATATATATGCTTGCACGACACAAACATACAAGCATACATAAATTACTCAAGAGACAAAATATAAAAAATGTAGCATAATGAACAAAGGCAAAACATTAGCAGGTGACTCATAACACTTGACGACATAATCACCCTAATTATGAAATATGATAACATTAGCCAAGACCTGGTGTCGCATGCTGGATGTAGCACTACAGAATGTCTTTCCACCATTTTGGTTTATATAATTTCCTTTCTTAGGAATTAAATTCCCTCAGACTAAGTCAAGCAGTTGACATATATATATATAAGAGACAATCAAAAAATTCCATCACTTGAACCATATGTTCATATTATCATGATTGAGGGCCTATTCGTAAATATCAAAAATGCAATAACTTGAGTACAAAGAGGGTTATTGGCTTGAAAGTTGTTATTGAATGTTTTTAGACCAATGTAAATAAATTAGCATAAAAAATAGTGTCGCAACAGCTATACTTGATAAGTTTCAGAATTTAGGAATTTTAGGGGAGGGCGATGAGACTTTTTTGAAGAAGATAATGGATTTTGACTGAATAAAGTAGAAATAGGTACATTTTTTTAGCATAGTGATTTCCAAGCAAGTGCATATGCTAAGAAAATTTTAAACCAAACAAGCTTTTCATTATCTTTATAGACCAAATGTCGATTAAGCTTGACCCAACAAATTTTTATATCCTACAACATGACATGAGCAGGGTTAATGCCTTATTGACGTTTGTTGAAGTTTATATAACAGTAAAAAGTGTACTGCAATTAGTGTAAGAAAAATTAATTTTAAAATTCTGTTGCAGCTAACTGTACACCCATACAGGACCCATATTGATAACAGAATTGTACATGTATATACTTGTATATAATCTGAATTGGCAATCCTTTATAAATATTGGATAAATAAATAAAATAAATAAGTATTTGGCTACTTTCGCTTTTTAGCCAGGGGTAGCTAGCTAACAGCATCCACAACCCAGGTGCAGCTAAGTAAAAATTAGATTGGTGAAGATAGCACAAAAATAATAGTTGTAAAAAATATATTAGTTGTAAAACCTTGTTCCACTTTCTTGTAGCTGGATACCATTTTATTTTGGTTAAGTCTACACCAGTTGAGTCTGGTACCCAGCTTTCCCCAGTTCCTATCAAGTGCATTTTAGTATACTGTGCCTAATTGAGCTCACATCAGGGAGGCTAGGCCCAAGTAAGGAAACCTATAAGTAGAGGCACAGTAGGCAGGATTGGTTGGTTGGTTGGTTGTAACAAAGCAATGTGTGTTAAGAAAGTATACAAGAAAGTAGTTTTTTATTGGACGCACCCTCTAACATTTGGTGCCCTGTGTGAGGATTTAGAAGAAGAAGAGGGTGTCAACAGAACAGAAGATTGCTTAGTGATGGCTGGATGGGTTTGATGTATGATGGCTGCTGCTCCACAACAAATGCTCCGTAACATTTGAAGATGCTGTGCCAAATGAGGATGGAGAAGATAAAATTGTATCAGAAGTGTTTGGAATGCTGTCTGTTTTGGAGGAGAGGGACCATGAGTCAGTTATGATAAGACTGGGATTGGATAGAAAAAAGCAAGGTAAAACATTCTATTTACGAACTATCCTCAGATACCTAAACTCTGAAACTGTAGAAAATTTGAATGACCACGGAATGAGCCTGTTTGAAGATTTGCATGAGTAATCAGACTAAGTAGGGAAACCTTCTCAAGTGGCCACATGGACACAAATAAAGGTGTGCCACAGGATCCCTTTCGTACCTTTACTATCAAAAGTTCGACTCGACCACTCATGGTGCCACCCTGGAGAAAACGTTGTATAATCCACACATTCCTTTTTCACCCCCAAGGAACATTTATCCATGTGATACCTTGATTCAACCTGATGATGTTTTCCAACCAATAGAGCACCCATCTAACAAACTAACCTACCAAAGTTTGGCTTTCCAAATAAAAAATGGGTTAGACCAAGGATATAGTGAAAGGGATATCTTGGCAGCCGTGATAAAATCGATCAACCCAGATAATCCATTAAGATCCTACCTAGAGTCGAGGTCCGGGTTGGGAATAAAACCACTATATACTTAAAATTCTCAGAAGCCATTTTCTCGAAAAAAACACAACTACTGTACACTTTTTACCGAAATGACAAATGCTTGCCAAACTATTACAGAAACACCCCAAGAGTTTGCAATCAGACTTCCCAGTTTACGACAAAAAAAAATTCTTGTGTCTCAGGAGGAAGATTGCCCCTATGATGAGCAGTTAGCTAGTGGAAAAAAAATTCTTACATGCTTTTATTTCTGGATTACGGTCTGACAACGTAAGGATTCAAATGAAGGCTTTTCTCAAAGAACCTGCCCTTATTCAAATTGAAAACTTTGTTTCGGATGAAGATATTCTACAAAAATTGAATCAAGTTGTTACAGATGAAACCGAGCATATTAATAAAATAAAACCATATAGCTATAGAACTGTGAAAATTAATGAGATTGTTGGGGAACAACAAAACCCTACATTTAATAATTTGAATTTGCAAAAGGAAATTGAGGATATCAAAACCCAGCTGAGAGATTTGGCCTTCTCAAGAAAGTGGCAACCAAATTCAAACCAGTATGGGTCCAAAGCCCCTCGCTCTGCATGATGTAAGGAATGCATGCAGCGAAATTCGCACGGCCCCTGTCATCATTGTTTTTGTTGCGGGTTCCTGGACCACCGCCAATCTGAGTGTGATCTTTTTCAAAAAAACTGACAAGAGCTCCCGAGAGGCAAGGAGTGCTTCAAAAAAAGCCCTCCGCTGTAAATAGAAAATGTCGGATATGTAATGTACATAGTTTAAAATTGTATCGTTGTTCGAAATGCAAATCTAATGTTTTTTATTGTTGGCGAAAATGCCAAAAGAAGGATACTTCGCATAATAACATTTGTTCCGCAATCGAGGATTTAACTAATTTGGAGCGTGAAAAGTAAGTTTAAAATCTTTACTGTTTCTGATAACCAAACCTTGCCGTCAAAGTTTAAGTCGAGATTAATAAAGCTTATTGGACGTAAACCGATCATAAACTGCCGGTTAAATGACCGGACATGCGAATCACTGTGGGACACCGGGTCTATGATTAGTTTGGTTGACCGCATCTGGCTTTCCACGCATGCCCCCGGAATAGAGCCAACACCGATTTCTGAATTCGCCGACGTGGAACCAAAAAACTTATCGCTCAAAGCCGCGAACAACACTGAAGTTGCTATTTGTGGGATCGCGCCCTTGTCGTTTCGCGTTTCAGATGCTATTGTATTTACTGTACCATTTCTCGTGACCCCGGGACCTATCGAACAACCCGTAATCGGATTTAACATAATTGAACATATCGTTTTAAATTTTCCAGAGTTAGATGTATCATCTCTACTGACAGATGTTCTACCGAGTTTGAATGAGTGCAATGTACAGTCAATGATAAAGATTATCCAGGACAACAATGATTCAGAAGACTTTTTGGAAAACGTCAAAGTTAGGCATCACACAGTAATTCCTGCTAAGCATCGGATTGCAGTGTCATGCAAAACCGTCTTATGGTGGATAAAAAGGAAAGAAGTGTCTTGTTAGAGCCCATGGAAAACGGTGACTTCGACGAAGAAATAAAGATTCGAGAAACACTGTTGAGACTAAAACGCGGAAAATCGCCAATTGTGTCAATCTACATCGAAAACCCAACTAGTCGAGACATCATTCTTCGAAAAGGCACCGTCATTGGTACCATAAAGTCCTATTCGGCAGCTATACCACTACAACCTGATCAAAAGACCCCTGGGACGACGACTAAAATCAAAACCGATTCTGTATTAACTAAGACTTCCGATAATTGGCTCCCAGACGTGAATCTATCGCATCTGCCGCAGGACCAAAAGGATCGCGTAGAAGCAATGTTGCGTGAAGTGAACACAGTATTTTCGAGATCGGAAAGCGATATTGGGAGTATCGATGATTTTAAATTGAACATAAGACTGAAGGATGAGACCCCCGTAAGTAAACCATATCGATCGATACCTCGAAACCTTTACTCAGACGTAAAGGAGTATGTGGATAATCTCTTGCCGAATGGCTGGATAAAAAAATCATATTCTTCATATTGCAGCCCTATAGTATGCGTGCGAAAAAAAGACGGAAGTTTGCGCCTCTGCATTGATTATCGCGATCTAAACAGAAAAACTATTCCTGATAAGCAACCCATTCCTCGGGTACAGGATATCTTGGACGGTTTGGGCGGGCAATCGTGGTTTACAACACTGGACATGGCGAAAGCCTACCACCAAGGATTTATCGTCGAATCTTCGCGCCACTTGACCGCTTTTGCGACCCCTTGGGCATTATATGAATGGTTGAGAATGCCTTTTGGCTTAACAAATGCTCCTCCTGTATTTCAGAGATATGAACGAATGTTTATCTGGACTCCGTGACCTAATTTGTTCAGTCTATTTAGATGACATCTTGTGCTATGGAAAAACATTTGAAGAACACTTGAAAAATGTCAAGACCGTATTGTTACGACTGCAAGAAAAAGGTATCAAGATTAAAGCTTCAAAGTGTAATTTCTTTCAGCGTAAAGTGAAATATCTTGGGCGCATTATCAGTGAGGAGGGATATCACGCAGACTCTGAGATAAGTAAGATATATAGATCATTTCAGAAAACCGCCTACCACCATCAGTGAGCTTAGAAGTCTGTTAGGCTTTCTAGGCTACTACAGGACATTTGTACGAGATTTTTCCAAGTTAATGAAGCCGATTTACGATCTATTAAAAGGACATGGACACACAAAGAATTCGAAGTTAAAAATCAATTGGTTAGAATCACATCAAAATATCTTGGATGAGATCATTCAAAAATTGCAGTCACCAGAAGTAATAGCCTTTCCTGATTTTAATAAACCCTTCATTGTACATTGTGATGCTTCGCAAAAAGGCCTAGGAGCTGTCTTATACCAAAATCAAGGAGGCAAACTAAAGGTCATCAGTTACGCCTCTCGAACGCTAACGAACGCGGAACAAAACTATCATCTTCATAGCGGTAAACTCGAGTTTCTAACCTTGAAGTGGTCTATAACCGAAAGATTCGCTGACTACTTGGGATATCGCCCACCCTTTGAAATATTCACAGACAACAACCCCCTAACATACATCATGACCACTGCAAAATTAAATGCAACAGGTTTGAGATGGGTGGAAGATCTTTCAAATTATCAATTTACAATAAGGTATAGACCAGGCAAATTACAACAAGACTGTGACTACATTTCTCGAAATCCTTCACAGATATCCAATCTCATTCATGCATGCACAAAATCTATTCACTAAGACGAAATTGCTACTATGATTTCAGCAGCAAAAGATCATCATAAATTAGTGGAGATGGGAGAATCTGCTCTGGTGGAGATCAATTATCTTGGTATACATTCCTCAGTATTCGATGAAAAGGATTTGATTGCTGAACAACGACTGGATCCTGTAATTCGACCTGTTTTCGAAGCAGTGCTGTCTGGCGTAAACCGTCTAGAAATCAAAAGCATCATCATAAAACAAAGATACTGCTGAGACAATTCGATAAATTGGACATCCAAAACAACATCCTTATTCGAAATAGCAGTAAATACGAAAATCAAATTGTCTTACCGAAAAAATTTCATGCCACCGTGTATGAAGAGCTTCACGGAAAAATGGCGCATCTTGGAGTGGAAAAAGTGGTTGAATTATCTCGTCAACGCTTTTACTGGGCCAGACTGGAACGTGACATCACATTCTTCATTCGGAATCGTTGTCGTTGCCTAAAAGACAAAAAACCAAACCGAGAGGACAAAGCACCTTTAGTTCATATCCAGTCGACACGACCGTTTGAGATTGTATCGCTAGACTATCTTCACTTGGAAAAATGCAAAGGAGGTTTTGAATATGTTTTGGTAGTGTGTGATCACTTTACACGCTATACTTAGGCATATGCTACAAAAAACAAGTCTGGACGCAGTGCTGCACAAAAAATCTTTAATGACCTGGTAATGAAGTATGGATTTCCAACAAGACTTCATCACGACAGAGAAAAAGAGTTTAACAACACGCTATTTAAGAGATTGAACGAGCTGTCTGGGATCAAGTCATCAAAAACAACCCCCTATCATCCTATGGGTGATGGTAGGTTGGAAAGATGAATAGGACATTCATAAACATGCTAAAGACTCTGCCATCAAAGTTCAAAACAATTGGAAGCAAGAACTACCAAAATTAGCTTTTGCCTATAATAGCACCATATCGAAGTCTACTGGGTACTCACCACTCTATTTAACGTTTGGACGTCATTCAAGACTACCAATTGACTCAATGTTCGGCTTAGATAACATCCAGAAAGGCAAAACTCATGCAGCCGTCGTGCAAGAGTGGAAAGAATCCCTGGCTGCAGCAACAAAAATTGCTTCAAAGAGTGCTATGGACGGAAAACATCAATACGACAAGAAAGTTCGAGGTTTGGAGTTGAAAGAAGGAGACAGAGTC
Organism: Hydractinia echinata; assembly: GCA_030067915.1. Classification (NCBI taxonomy): domain Eukaryota; kingdom Metazoa; phylum Cnidaria; class Hydrozoa; order Anthoathecata; family Hydractiniidae; genus Hydractinia; species Hydractinia echinata. Next base: position 126,016 of record JASGCC010000305.1, on the reverse strand, counting down.
CTGGTGCGAAATCTAAGTGAGCGAGGTGGCACTGGTAAACTTCGTTCCCATTGGCAAGCAGGTGTACATGTGGTTCTACGAAAAGTAGAGGACCTACCTGTGTACGTGATCAGGAGAGAAAATGGTAAGGGAGAGCCCACATCCTTGCATCTAATGTTAAAATGTGATTTCCTACCATAAGAATTATCAGAGAACCTGAGTAGAACACCCAAGACTGCTGATCCAGAGCTCGATGAAGAAATTGGCTTCCGAGAGTAGTGCAGATGACACAAATTGTGCAGATAATGCTGATGTTGAAGTTCCTGTTGAAGATGTTGCTGATGTGGATGTTCCTGTTGAAGATGATGATGACTCCATTGACAGGGATGCTGCTGTTCCTGCTCTAAGTATTGCAGATGACGCTGACGATGTAAATCCTGAGGTCCCTGAGACATCTGACCTCCCCAAGGATCCAGATGCAGACAATGATGCAGCAGATGAAACTATCCCATATCAGCTTGATGAAGTTTGAATGGGTGGAAATAAGTCTACAAAAACTGAAGACACAACAGCACAACACAAACAAAATGATATCCGAAGGTCAGGTCGAAATCGAAGACCTCCTCGGCGATTGACTTATGATTGAACGTATGTATGTATTACTGTATATAATGTTGTGTTGCAATCTATATGCTTAGAATACTGCAAAAAGAGCATGGGACACGATAAACAAGAAATGCTGATGTATAGAAGCAAAGTAATAACATGATTAACAACGAAAAAGACCTGAAGAGGCATAAGAAGCATCAGGAAGAATCAATCCGTAGTTTGGGGTGGAAGATTATGTTGTGGTGCTTAAAGCTAGCTGGGGAGGCTAAGTATCAATTAAATTATGAAATTTGTATGGCAAAGAAGTGCCCTGCACTGGATATGGCAGGCTGATCACTTGTCAACAGACATCCAACTGTTGCAGATGTTGCTGAAATTAATTTTGAAATTATTGTTCAGCACAATTTCTAATGATTTTTTCTTATCTATACATAAGATTCTCCTCCTCGAAAAAGAAAATCGACGATTTCAAAGTTTGACGAGCCTATACGAGTGGCCACGATTCCATCAACATGAAGACAAAATGCAACAAGCAAGAAGTCCTTGTCAAGCAACGACTAACTCGAACCCTACTACGAAGTAATAAATTACACGATAAAAGCCTGACTTCTAACTAAACGATGTATTATATGAAGCAACAACGTGAAGTGTGAGATATATTAGTTGTAAAACTTTGTTCCACTTTCTTGTAGCTGGATACCATTTTGTTTTGGTTAAGTCTACACCAGTTGAGTCTGGTACCCAGCTTTCCCCAGTTCCTATCAAGTGCATTTTAGTATACTGTGCCTAATTGAGCTCACATCAGGGAGGCTAGGCCCAAGTAAGGAAACCTATAAGTAGAGGCACAGTAGGCAGGATTGGTTGGTTGGTTGTAACAAAGCAATGTGTGTTAAGAAAGTATACAAGAAAGTAGTTTTTTATTGGACGCACCCTCTAACATTGGCTAAAATAAAAATCAAATAAATCAAACTGCATGAACCCCTTAAAACAATAGAAACAAGGCTAGCCAGCTGGGCTTTGATGTTCCCTTATAAATCTACGTCTGTAGCCGAAATCTTAAAAATAGTTTGTTTAAGATTTATAAGGCTAGAAAACGTCACAATATATTTATCTTAACCTGTAGAAACATATAAAAAACAAATATAACTAATACAAAACTTTATGTGGCTGGGTAGGCTAGCTAAGCTAGGTAAAACTTGTTTGTCTGCTAGAGGTGAACAAAAATATGTAAACAAACAGAAAATGCCTGAAAAGTAGCTTAGAAAAAAAGCAATCCTGTTAGAATATAGTGTTCTTAGAAGTACCACAAAGCAAAAAAAGCGAATAGTTAAGAAATTGTCCTTTTTCCAGCACTGAGTTCCTTCGATCTTCTTGACAAATTTCGGACTGCTTTCCGCGGGGGATCTAAAGAGCTAAAACCCGCTTTAGGCCGTGGGCTATGCAACAATATCGTTTCAGTTTCGTTGTCCAAATTTGATGACCGATATTTTCTTCAAAAAGTTCATAGAAACAATGTTCCATATGAGAAAAAATGATGTTACCAACTCTGTAAACCCGCAGTTTTTTTCAAAAAATACAATTATATTATAATGACATGTTTTTTCAATGATCTGCCACGTCTTTCACCGCCCTATTTAGCAGTTTGTTTTGATCTAAGCACCACCTGCTACAATACAGAATGGCCGAAAATCTTTTATGCCTACAGCGATTTTCAGTTTGTAAAATATCATTTTGAAAAAAAAATGCTGACCACGCGATTTACAAAGTAAACAAACTTGAATGAGCGCGAAAGAGAAATGGAAAGCGAAAGCCTTTGTTTTATTTATTCGGATTGTGTAGTAAATGAAACCCTCGTACGTTGTAGTAGTGCAGGATTGAGTAGAATTATAGAATTATTATAGAATTTAGGAATGCTACAAACAGAGGGATAGATCTTAAAGAACTGCTCTCACAAACCTTGAGTGATTATCCGACAAGCATTGCGACTGCTGATGGAATTTAAAAAAACCTACCAAATCAAGGCTACTTCACATTATTGAGAACGAGGGAAGTGTCGTAACTGGGACAGTTCATGCTGATACTATAATTTTAGATGCTATGGTGGTCATACAAGCTCTTAAAGCACCTGAGTCGACATTTAGATTACTCGCGACTTAAATTTTCAGGATTTTAATCTCCTAGTGCGGGTGAAATTTGTTCTACTTCGTTGATTCCTCAGCTTATGTGTAATCACGAAGAAGCGGATACTAGGTTAATATTACATGCTATCTTTGCGTCGCAGTCAAGTGTACTGATACACACTCCTGATACAGATGTCGTTATTATGGCTGTTGCATCAGCTAGAGATTTTAATCATCGTTTTTATGTGGAAACTGGCGTTGGCGAACAAAATCGAATTCTCGATATGTATAATATCATGAACTCCCTTGGTGAAGTTACTGATGCCCTCGTCGGATTTCACGCCTTCACCGGTTGCGATTCAGTGAGCTCCTTTCATGGAAAAGGAAAAAAGAAATGCTTTGACGTAATGAAAACCAAGCCACTGTTCATAGATTTTTTTTAGGAGATGTAGCAGATGTTACGGAAGAGAGCTATAATAAAGCTGCTGTCTTTGTTTGCAGTTTATACGGTTCCCAGACAGTATCTTCGACAATCAATAGTATAAGATTGTGCCTTTTCACTCGTGGAAAATACAGCGAAGATCTTTTGCCACCAACAGATGAAGCCTTGCGCTACCATTTTTTAGGAGCTATATACCAAGCTTTTATCTGGAAACGACGCACTGTTCAGTTCATTCCAGATATTAGCATAACCGATCATAGGTGGACGTTGAATAACAGCTCGCTTGTAATCAAATGGCTCGATCAAAAACACAAGCATTACTTCAAACAAAAACATGCAAATGCAAAAAAATCATGCACCAACAATGCTTGTGGTTGCAGAAAAAACGATCTTGAGTGCTCCAGTTTATGTTCATGTGAAAACTGTGAAAACGCAAAGCCTTTTGAAGCTGATGGTACAAGTAGCGAATCATCTGATGACAACTCAAAGAGCGATGAGGACATAGATGTTAACGTTTTTTAATATATTAAAAGCAGCGTTTTCATTTTATTTTATTTTATCGGGTAGCATCAAGATCTTCGCTATGATCTTCTGTGACTTAACATTCTTAATATTATACTTTCTAACAATCATAAAACGGTTTAGGCAAGAATATAAGAACTAATGACGACAAAATATTGTCCATTTAGCCAAAATGTTGCTTTTTCATGTTATCGAGTATCGATACATAACGATATCACACGATAAAGGAATAATCGCATGTTAAATGCAGTTTTTGAAAATATTTTTGCATTAAGTGAGTTAGTTGTAGGTACTTTTTAAAAAATAAAAGTTTTGTCTTTGTTGTGATGTTATTATTAGTGAGAAACGCGTAAAATCGATAATGCACTATATCACACGATAACACATTTTTAAACCCTTAATTACACGAAAACTGAGGGGTATCGAAATTGGTAACATCGATAATATAAATCAGTACAATCCAAAACGATGATTTAATCAAAAAAATATTGGCCACCAAATATGGGCAACGAAAATTATTTTAGAGAGCTTTTTATTGAACATAGCCCACGGCCTACTTCTGATTGGTCCTATTTTAGCTGGAACTCGTCCCTGTGTCAGCGGGGCCCCGACGGGTTTATCAAGGGGGATCGGTCGGCAATCATTTTTGTCGGCGGACGTTTCTCGGCGGACGTTTTCGATGACCCAACGATCGTTTTTCGGCGCTGCCTTCTAATAATAACCAAATATCCTAGCCAGTCTATCTCTTTCAATTCTCAACATCAAAGTAGCACAAACCAGAAGGCATTACCATTTCTTTACAAGTTTGCAATTAAAATATTTTAACATTAATTTTGACTTTCTTGCTTACAATGTAGAAATTCCAATTGTGTCGTATTTCATCCCCTGGTGCCTCCATTTTGAGGAAGTGACAGTCGAACTTCGCTATATCCAATAAATCCATTGTTAATACCACCTCGCTCCTTCCTGGCACCTGAGTGAGACGACGGGGTACTCGACCCGAAGTGCCACATAATACCGGGTAGCTCTGTAGAGTCAATTGACCTGGTCGCTCAAAAAGAAAATCCGGCAGAGGGAGAGAGGCGCTGTGTCGGTGCAGGTCGTCGGTAAAATAACGTTGGTATTTTGCAGAACAACTTATTTTGTGAAGCAAAAAGCTAAAGATTTATTTATTTATTTAAAGTCGAACTACATACATAAAATAGCAAAATATGCTAATTAACATAAAGTAGTAAGATGAAATATTAAAAAAATCCTATTTGAAAACTATATGTAACCTAGTCCTACAATATATCTCTTACAAATACTACATCGCCATGCAAAAAAATCACACGCCTTTAACCCTATTCGGTCCGGGGCGGACCGCCCCCCCTGACGTTTTTTATAAATAACTCCTTATTGCTATGTTATATGGTTATGAAACTTATTGACTTTCAATATTTATCTATTAGACACCTGCATGCCAAATTTTTAGGTCCCATGCCTTTCAGAGGTTTTGATATTGGCCATTACTCGAAACTACCCCTAAAAATCTCTATGAAATCCTTATAATGGGTAAAATTTAATAACTCCTGTTAGGATTATCCTTTGAACTTGAAACTTGCAACACAACTTTGTTTTATTAAGAAGAATCATTTTGCATAATTTGGACACGTGATTAATCCGATTTCCCGATTTTGTCGGACTTAACCGAAAATCGGAAAAAAACGGGTTTTCGGGCAATTTTTGCAATATTTTATACGATCCACGTAAAAACCGGAAAATATGTTAAATAACTTTTATTTAGCTTTCAGAAACTTCAAACAGAATGCAAAAATTCGATCTGGAACAAAAGTAGAAAAGCATTTGATGTCCCAGGCGGCAGATCAAGTTCAACAAAGTCATGAAAAGTGAATCATTTTTTTGTAACGGACACATATACACGAGAGTTTTGTTGTCTTCCTTATACCTTCTCATCTGTCACACCGTCCCAAGAAATTATAAATCTTTTGAACAAAGCAGGATTGGGCAAAAAGAAAATCAAATTTAACAAAACAGCTCACACCAGGAAGTGGTCATAAAATTTGAAAAAGCTTTTCCCCGGATTGTTGACGTCGTTATATCGTTAAAGTTATATCGTGCCCAATGGAGGCTTCCACAGGCCAATTGTGCAACTGACTACTATGTGGTATGACATATCGAAACTGAAAAAGGAGAGAGGTAGGGGTTGTTTATATATAAAACATTGTAACAGAACTTCGATCTTTCTGCTGTTTTACATGACGAGGTAAATGCATGTTTTATTGATTTTGATATAAGTCATCCGACATTTTTTTCACTTTTTCTTAAAATGCACCGATAATGAAAATACATTCCAAAAAAATTTGGCTAAATCATTTACATTTTATTTCATTCTTTTGTTTATACACGATTCTACATTATGGGCTGAATGATATTTACTTGTCAGCAACCCATTGTTGTTATAGATTATTAGTCATATTTTCATTGTTCAAACTCCAGGTAAATCCCACTGATGATGTACAGGAAAAAGAAGGACCAAGAGTGAGTTGTCAGATAGTGGTGTTTCAGTGAATCTGCAAGAATTCAGTAAGCACAAGATGACATGCATACAGTAAGAAAATTTGTTATATATATAAACATCAATACATATTTTCACTTCTTCAGAACTTTGTACTAAAATATTATAATTATAAATTCTGTACAGAACGAATACTGTATGAAATATAAAATGAGAATGAAATTTTTTCAACATCAGCTTTTTGGTATTTATTTGGTGAGTTTTTATAATGTATGTACTTATAGGTAAATAAACTTTCGAATTATTCTACATAAGTTTAGACGAAAGTGACATTAGTCACACTACATTCACAGATGACGAATTTCCTGAAACATCCGCGATTCCAATTGTTGATTTTGGTCAATGAACTGGATCAACTCCTGTCAACACCAGGCAAAATACAGTGAGTGATAACGATACCACGTCATCGAATGTTCGAGTTACTCATTTGATTGGAACTACATCAGAGCGCGAATCAATGGGGGAAACACAAAACCAGGAATACCAGCAATCGTTAGATGCAGATCACTTGAAAACAGGCCTGAAAGTTCACGTTGCTCCAGACTGGAAAGAATTGATGCTGAACCATGGTTTCAGAGGAACATGTTACAGTCTCAGTGCGACATGTCAGCGTGGGAAATATGGTAAGGTTATTTTCACAAAACTCCTAAATGTCAGCAGTTATGACTGGGCTGGTAGTGTAAGTAACGTATAACATGCATTCAACATCCTCTGCCCTGTTAATGTCACCTACTGGTGTTGTAGCATTCTGAGGTTTTGCTGTAAAAAAAAATTGATCCTATACGGGAACAAACTGATCATTCTAATCCACCACAAGTTAATCATGAAATTGTTTACGAGGCTCTACAAAACATGAAAGAAGCGTTTGATAAATTGAAAAATGAGTCTGTCAGTGTGGAATTTTTCGTGATGAAATATAGGAGAAAATGAAGATTTATTCAAGAAAAGAAATATACGAATATTCCAAGGTTGTAATTACTGTTAAAGATGAGGATACTGTTGGCGATGGTGTTACTAGAGATGTATATGCATTATTTTTTGAAAATTTGTATGGACACTGCGGAGGAGTTTCCGAGTGTATCCCAAAAGCCACAGAGCAGGAAAAAACAACCAAAGATTATTGGGAAAATAAACACTGCATTTTTGCTGTACAACATATTCCTATTACAAATTTGCAGAGCTTCATTGAAGCACAATCTGTATCGCAATATCACAGATGAAGAGCTATTATCATCCTTTTTTGAGCATCTACACGAGCGGGAAAGTTTGTGCATACAAAAACTCATTGCTGGTAAAACTATTAAGTACAGCCAATTGTTGATATATTTTCTGAATATGAAATATTTGATTGTCCTACAGTTGAATATTAGAGAACTGTGTATAAAAGCAGCAAATGTATGCCTAGTACGACTGTCACTCTTTTCAATACAAACTTTGACAAATGGCATGGATTGTTTTGCTCAAACAACACCTGAATTGTTTGACGCATTGTATTATTGCACCATCCCAACAAGAGAAAAAGTAATAGATAGTATAACAGCAAATGAACAGAGCACCCATGAACAAATAATTATAACTTGCTTCACCGCTACCTGACAATTTGTTCAAACGAGGAATTACTGCTATTTGTAAGATTTGTAACTGGATCGACATCTTTCCAACCAAAAAGTATCATTCAACTGTAGTTTGTAGATCAACCTTTATCACACCTCCATCCGATGGCACAAACATGTTTTATGATTTTGCGACTACCACGACAATGTGCCTCATATACACAGTTAGTAACTAATTTTGTGATGTTAACGATGACTGGTGTCTGAATGATATTGGAGTTAGTTGAAGTATTGATGTGAACACATTTAACATTTCATATGCAACACTCAGTCTTATTTTTTGTTGAATTTATCCACTTTGCCAAATCCTGGCCTTATTGACAGCTCGAAAAATTCTTGTTAGTATTGAATTTGTGTTTGATTTTTGTATGAGAGCAGGTGTAATAACGTGGATATCATTTACTTTAGCATTTACTTTAAATATAATAATTGTATGATCATGCTAACTTCAACTAAATACTAGCACATATTCTATGTGCAATCCAAAATTAGCACAAGCGAAATTTAGTTCCAATGAAATGAAAAACTATTTTCCCCCCTTTTCATGTTTTTGCTCATATCTTGCGTTGACATCAAACAAAGAATTTTTCTATCATATTTACATTGATTACCACTGTATATGGTAGCACTGCTAAGAAGAAAATATACATACAGGGTTTTGTTAACGTTATATGAACACGAAATCTCGTTATATTTCTCCCATTACAAACTCATTAACTTGCAAGGAAACATCAACACCAGATTGACTGCTTTGTGAGAGTGGGTCTATCGTGTTTTTCAAATCTTGCAAATCGCTTGCACCTAATAGGACTAACTTCAATCGCGTTAAAGATATCTTGCATAGCTGTAACTGGTTCATTCGAAGCAAAACCGCGCTGCGATGTTTCTTTCTAAAAAAATATTGGCATCAAGAGAGATTGAGAATCAGTATTGGTGTTAAAAAATAAATGATTTAAGCAGCACTATTGGTGTTAAAAAATAAATGATTTAAGCAGCACAAATTGTCAAATAACTTTTAAGAATAAAACACTTTTTTTTTAATTTTAACAACATGTTTCGAAAATTCAGTTTATAAATACTAAAATAAAGTCTAAAGGTTATACTTACAAATATTATAGAAACACAGTGTTAATAGTGCTCCAGCCGGCCGACGTCACAATTTATTTTTACCGGGCATTGTGGGATTGGAAGTGCGGACAAACATTTAATAATTAGTTTGCATTGCGGGGGGAAAGATGGATGCTGCTTTACCTCTACAAGAACTTATTCTAACAGAAGATGATGTTCCTGGCGCAAAACTTTTGAAAGATGTTTGTGAATGTACAGTGGTGAAGTTAAAGCGTTGGCTGGAATGTCATGGGCAAAAAAATGTGGAAAAAAAGCAGAATTGCAAGAAAGAGTCAGAGGGTCCACACTCTTGGATTTCAAAGTTAATCCAAAAATCGATGGTGGGAAATGGTACAACTTAAAAAAGTGTGGAAAAGTTGTGGAACATCAAAATATAAATTTCAAAGATGATGCTTTTCCTGTTCAAGGCTGGAAAGAGTTCCCCTCTCTAAATATTTCAACCATGTTTAACTATGGTCATGTCTATCACTACCTAGTTGAATCAGTAGACCATCTTTTTAGAGACTGAGGGTGACAATGATGATTTTGCAGAAGATACTGTGACAGCAAAGCCACTTCGAAAGGGGAGAAATCTTCTGGAAAGTAATTTCATTGAAAATCTTCAAAATGTTGATGATGATTCCCACTATTTTGTTAGAGCACATGTGCATCACTCAATGAAATCTGATTTACCTCTTCAAGTGTTTTTGTCACTTAGCAAAGCAAGTGGTTATATTAAATCTTCTACATGCAACTGCAAGGCAAATGGGCTTGGAAGATGTGCACATGTTGCTGCAGTTTTGATGCACTTAAGTGACTACGTTTCAAAAAATGGACATGTTTTTGTTACACCATCTACATCAATGGAATGCCAATGGAACAAAGGCAAGAAACGTATTAAAAACCCTACCCCCTACATGTTGCTTCATATGATTCCAGCAAAAGAATAAAAGCTTGCGAAAAGTATAACTGGGATCCTCGACCACAAAGATACAGACAAATAATATCTATTGACGATGCAAATAATTTTGTATCTGATTTGCAAGTTTATAATGCGCCAAGAAAACAACTTTCGATGTGGGAAACTTTGTTGCAGATTCATTATGTAGACTTTGCAATGGATAATGATGATGCAGATTATTATGTGAGTCTAACTGAACAGTTTGAAAATGAACTCATTGAATCAGTTAAATTAATTATTCCAGATGACAAGAATGCTGGTTCAATTACTGGGACAGAACTCCGGAGTGATTCAGAACTTTGGCATCAATCAAGATGGTGTAGAATTGCAGCCTCAATATGCAAAACTGTAACTGACCTTGGAAAGAGAGTTTACGATGTAAAAAATCGTACAGTGTTTTATAACTGGCTGTGGGATAAATTCTGGCATAAGCAACATTTTACAACAATTGACATGCTGTATGGAATAAATGAAGAATTCATGAAGGTAACCGTGACAAAAAGTGGGCTATGGATTAATAAAGCATACCCATATTTAGCTGCATCACCAGATGGGTTGATTATTGCTGAAAACCAGCTGGTTGGAATTTTAGAGGTTAAATGTTTGAAAATACTAAAAACTAGAATTGTTCAAGAACTTCTAGAAAATAGAAAAACAATTAAAACTATAGTTCGACAGTGTTTTCAAGTAGTGAATGAACAGTTTTTTTTACGGAAATCACATGCATACTACTATCAGATACAACTACAGTTGCTTATAACAGAAGCAAATTATTGTGACTTTGTGTTACATTCAGGTGTTGGTCCTCCACATATTGAGCGCATTTTTCAAGATGAGCAAGTTCAAGGTGAAATAATAAGACATTGCTATAAATGTTGGAAATGTGTCCTTGTGCCTGAATATTTTTTGATGCGTGTGCCACGTAATCTTTTACCATCAGTAAATATGGCATAGTGTTTTATTTATTTATACAAAATTGAATAGTTGGTAGTGATTTCTGAGGAATAATAATAATATTTTCTGGCTTTGTAAAACGTATAAAAACCACATCTGTAGGCAATCGATCTGCATATCTAGAATCAGAATTGCATTTTCCCCAACAGCAATGCTTTGTTGCCCCTTTCGACGCCATTAATGTTATGGTGTTTGTCCGCATTTTTAATCCCGTACTGCTTTGCGAGAAATGCGTCATATTTTATTTTTAGCCTTCGGCTAGAGCGCTATTACAATAATTACAAAAATAATAGATATCGTTACAATAATATACACTTTAGGAGAGATAAAAGGAATAAACGGGTGAAAAGAAAGAAGAAGAAAAAGGAAAGAAGAAAAAATAAAACAATAGAAATAATGATTAGATAGTTAAAGTTTTGTTGACATACTTTAACCTGTTTTATTTAAGTTAGGGTTATCCCATCCTATATACAAACCTTCCTTAAGCTTTAGTTGCCATTTTCTTGAGGCTGTATCTAGAATGGTAAAACAATTTCCGTTAGCTTGTTCCTCGCACATTGGATTTCCATGTGCCAGGAACTCTTGTAAATGTGTGAGTTTTTGTCCTTCCTAAGGTGTTCCTCTATTTTTACAAGCTGCACAAGTAAATTTATAAATTACACGTGATTTAAGATGAGAAGGAATTTCACTTTTGTTTGGAGAAATATTTACCCACATTGAAAGATTGAAAAATTATTTTAGCTGAAGAGTTTTTACAGTATTTTGTGATTATGTCATTTATTTTTAGTTTGATTATATTGGAATAGTTGCCAGTGTAAGGTAGTTTGAAATAGCGAGGAGAATTAAGTGTTATCGTTACTGTTAAATGAGTGCTTATCGTGAAGGTATTCAAAAATTATGCGATCTATTAAAAGTCTGGGTAAAAGTTTTTACGAAGATTCTCTTTAATATTATTTACATCAAAGTGAAAGCGTAACCAAGTATTTATTAATTTCATAAGCTCTGTTGATTAAACATTTTATTAACCCTACTTTATAAGAGTAGGGTGCGAAGCTTAAGTAGTTAGTTAAAAGGTCTGTAAACGTTGTTTTGCGAGAAATGCTGGTTATAGTAGATTTTGAAGAGTTGTCAATAGTAGTCTCTTTTACCATGGTGAAAGTATTGTAATGGTGCCTTACGTTAATATAATCGAAAAATTTAGCATCATTCTCATTTGTGAAAAGATATCGTCCACATATCTGCGGTAAGCTAATGCTTTATTACCACCATAATTTGTTAACCAAATCTTTTTCACGATGACCCATAAAAATGTTAGCTAATAAAGGAGCCAGAGGTGAACCCATAGCTATACCGTCTATTTGATCATAGTATTGGTCATTACACAAAAAAATTGAGTGTGAGCCGTGCAAAAAAGAAATAATTTTTTGAGATCAGATTTTGAAATTTTTATATTAGAATTGTTGTCAGACACAATGTCAACTGCAATATCGATAGCTTCGTGTAGAGGGATATTAGTAAATAGACTAGCTACATCCAATGAGATCAAAAACGAATCAGAAATATTTACCTGGCGTACATCTTTTGCGAATGTGAATGAGTCTTTACAGCAGTGTTTATCAGGTATGTGCGGTGACAAAAGGTTACATAAAACTTAGCTAAATCATAATTATACATGCCAATAGGTGAAATAATAGGTCTGAAAGAAAGAGTTGAAGGAGGATGGAGAATAGGTTTTCAGAAGTTTAGGAATAGCATATATACGTGCAGGAGAAGAACCATTTGGACAAATTTTATCAGAATCAATAAAAAGCCATTGTTTTTTAGTTTACGTAAAAATCTTTGTGATTGTCTCGCATAATAGTACGTGCCACAGAGACAATGGCCCTGTCACTTTATATTTTCGTCAAACCACGGCTCTTGATTACAAGGCTCGTAATACGATACCTTCAGGATCGACTCTACGGATGGATTCCCGAACCCGGATTTCTTGTACGAGAATTCCAGCAGAAAACAGAAATCCCTTCATTTCTTGTATCCTGTATTTGAGACCGTTTCATGATCTTTAAAAGTTCTTCATCTAGATCTGATTCACTAATTTCAGAGTATTTCTTTTGATCACAATGTCAAACTCTTTCAATCGTCGCTTAGTAGTTCTTTCACTGACATGAAGCATATCGGATATTTGTAATATATTGAAACCATTCTCTATATAAAATTCAAGCTGCTTTTTAGTAATTATCAATTTTTGATGGACCAGGTCTGGTCGTAGTTTCGATATCTAACAAAACTGGTAAGGTAAGAAATATAGATGTTTGACTTCCCTCTATTTTCTGTACAATTCTTATGAAGACGTTTGCCAGATCTACCAGGCCAACAACAAGGCGGGAAAGAATCTTCTAATACCATAATACAAATTCAAACAGTCGGCTAACTCATCAATACTCATGTCTGGTCTGTAAGTGCTCTAAATTCGTTTTCAAACTAACCTCCGTCCTCGAAATAAAAAACTTACGATATAAATATCAAACAACAATTATCCCGAACTTTGAAAGTTCTAATGAAAATACATAAATACATAAGAACAAAGGTATATAAAAAACTTACCAAAAAACCCAACGGAACAGACATGCTAATATTTCATTCCATATACTTTTTTTCTTTATATATAACTAAATCCAACCAAGTGAAAAACTAAACACACTATCTCGTTCCAATTCTAATTCATTCTGTTCATATCTTTTTTATTTCCATTTAGTTAAATATTATACAAATTATTAAAAACGAATTTTTGACCGCCGCTGCATTTCGTTCTTCAGAGCTCTTATGGAAACGGCGGTCTTCTCCCAAACGACCATTCAAACACCCAACCACCGCGGTACTACATCGTCTCTTGAAGTGTTTCGCCGCGCTGTGCAACCATCGAGAAAACGCAAACTCAGGGGTTGAAACGACCGCCCAGGTAATGAAACGCCTAGGAGAACACCCCCGGACTTTATTATACTAAGATCACCTCAGTTAATGATACAGCGGCTCAAAACACCGCCGGATCACAAAAACGACGGCAAAACCATCGTCGACCTCGCATAGCGCCGCCGAAAATCGATCGCCGGGTCATCGAAACTTCCGCCAGGCTGATAACACGCCGACCAAAATGATTGGTGGAATGTGGCACCGATCCCCCCCCCCCCCCCCCCCCCCCCCCCCCCCCCCCTGATAGCTAAAGACAGAGGTAAAATCACCCCAGGGCGAAATTCACCTCGGCAAACGCATGTAACTACTAAATACAACTTGACCAAGCATGGGGTTGGTTTTCACTCCGGGGCGAAATTGTGCATGTAACCAGGTCCTAAAGAGCTAAAATCCGGTTTTTGATTGGTCCTATTTTAAACGGAACTCGTCCCTATGTTAGCGGGGCCCCATGGTTTACTCGTCCCTGCGAAAGCGGGCTGTATTGTCGTGCGTTTTACTTTTTAGCTACAGGTAGCCAACATCACTAACCAAAATCAGATTAGTATAGATAACACAAATATAAATAATATTGGCTAACATGTATCAAACAGAACGAAGGCTCCCATTATAACCTTATAATCTACGTTTGTAGTCAAAATCTTCAAATTGGTTTGTTTAGGATTTGTACATGATGGCCAAATACATTTATCTTAACATGTGAAAACGTACCGAAAACAAATATTACAAAAATGAAAAACGTTTAGAAGACAAAAAGGTCAAACAGACCTACGAACCTACAATCTATGATGAAGATCACGGGGGTTCATATTCGAAATGGCGTATCAAATTAATAATACATTCATTTTAAAGGGTATTACGCCTATAGGCCTGTTCAAACTTTGTTTAACTGTGCTAAGCGCTTAGCCCAGTGCTAACAACAGACTCTTTTTTTGGTAAAGGCTGTTACGCCTATGCGCATGTACAACATGGTTTACCTGTACTAAGGGGTCAACCCAATGTGACAATTAATTTTTTAAACTTTCTCGGTAATCACACCTGTACGGATGTGCAACAATGTTTACCTGGACTAACCGCTCAGCCCTGTTGTGTTTTTTTTAAACAGAGTCTGTGAGAAAGTTTTTTTCCAAAGGCGTATTATTCCTATACGCCTGTGCAACACGGTTTAACTGTACTAAGCGCTTCG
This sequence comes from Hydractinia echinata, assembly GCA_030067915.1. NCBI lineage: Eukaryota > Metazoa > Cnidaria > Hydrozoa > Anthoathecata > Hydractiniidae > Hydractinia > Hydractinia echinata. Next base: position 110,978 of record JASGCC010000305.1, on the reverse strand, counting down.
CCCCAGTGTCACGATAATTTTTTTAACTTTCACAAAAACTTATTCCACAAAATAAAATAATATTGACTGATTGTTTTTGCTATGACGGAAAGTAACAACGGTTTGTAAACTGTGTTTTTATTTCAGCTATCGTTGCGGGGAATATTTTTTGAAAAATATGTTACAGTCGCAAGACTATAATGGTGTATGCGCTTCACTTAATTTACGACATACTGTATACCTGTACTAAAGCGCTCCACCTGATCGTGTGGCACAGTTTACGGCTCTTATTAAGCGCTCCAGAGAGTGTTCAACATCGGGTCACACCTTGACTTTGGCTTACCCCGGCGTTTCGACGCCAGGTTTCCCGGCTAGTCTCTATAATAATAGCCGTATTCCGTCTGTCTGTTCGTGCGTCAAAAGCGACTCGTGTTAACAACGCACCAAAAGGAGAAGAAATTGAGCAGCACGGTGGAGATTTTTGAATATATTTTACCGCTATCCTTAATTAAAGGGCCAATCAGGTTCGCATTTTGCAGTAAAGGACCAATCATAAATTAAAGTTCTCTCGATTCCATTTTGACGTTTTTTTACTCTCTGGCAAAGAGTTCATAGCTTTAATTTGAGCAAAACAATTTAAGCAAATCATCGTTTGGAAAGGAAAGTTTCTTAATAATTATTTGCTTTAGTTCTTGCTTTGCTTTGTGATACTTCTGAGAAAACTTTTTGTGTTCTAAGAAGATTACAGTGATTTTAAAACTATTCTTTAATTTTTTTCAGTTTGTTTTTATTAGCTAGCCTAGCTAGCTAGCTATCTTTATTTGTCAGTATAATGGATGTTCCTGAAGGTAATGAAGTTATTCTTTTGGAACCTAACTACGCCAATGTCCGTCCTGAATTTCAAAATGTTAATGTCAATGCTGAGCACGATTTTCAACATAACTTAAATGTTGATAATGCTCAAAGAAGGAGGGAAGAGCATGCTGATATGCTAAGGCAACAACATGTGGAACGGGAACGGGTAAGACGAGCTAATAACAATTTACAACAAGCTCAACGGCGTAGACAAGCACAGGCTGCACAACAAATGGTAAGACGTGCAGCTCAAAATGTTCAGCAAGCTATTGTACGTCAACAAGTGGATCAACAACGTCATCAGGTAAATAGAGCTAATGAATTGCCCCATCAAGCTGCAGCAAGACGTATAGCTGATCTTTTACGTCATCGCTTAGCTAGGGCTGCTGATAGAGCAAATCTACGTGTTCATCAGCCACATGTACACATAGAAAATGAATTACCCCAACAGGCTGCAGTAAGACGTAGAGCGGATGTTTTGCGTCATCGAGTAAGGGCTCCACGTTTACTAAATTTAGCTAGGATTAACAATGTTTTACCTCCTACACATTCTGCAGGTGAGTTTAATATAGTATGTCAGCATTGTAGAGCTATTAAATTTAATAATGAAAATCATTTTAAGTGTTGTCACAATGGCAAAGTGGCCCTGCCTGACATATTACAATTTCCTGCTGAAATACGTGAATTGTTAAGCAACGACTCTGCCCAAGCTAAACAGTTTCGTAAGTATATCAGAGTATACAATAATGCATTCAGTTTTGCTTCTTTGTCAGCAAACATTCGACCACCGCCAGGTCGTGGACCCCCCTGTTTTAGAATATGTGGTCAATTATTTCACAGGTATGGTGCTTTATTACCTGCTCAGAATGAACTACCTAATTTTAGCCAATTGTATATTGTAGAAGCTGCAGCTGCCTTAAACATGCGTATTGAGAATCCAACACATGCTCATTGTAATCGCGAAACAATGCAGATAATTCAAGATGTTCTTAACAGGGATTCTCCATATGCTGCAGCTTATAGAAATATGGCTGAAGTGGAACGTGAAGAAACAGTCAGAGCAGCTGTGGAAAACAGACAGCCTTCTGTTGTAAGTATGGTAATGCGCGAGGGTAATGATCGCAGAAGGTATAATGCCCCCTTGCATCAGGAAGTTGCTGCCATCTTTGTTGGTAATGATGGTGCACCTCCTGCAGCAAGAGATATTGTTGTTTATCCACGTAATCAACCTTTGCGGCAAATCTCTTATACATCATGCAATATTGATCCTATGATGTATCCCATTTTATTTCCACGTGGTGAGCCGGGTTGGGACCCAAACATGGCCCATGTCAGGGAGCATGCAACTGGAGTTAGAAATAGGCTAACCCAGTTGGAATATTATCTAGCAGGTAAATTGTTTCAGCAATTTTTAGTAGATGCATATGTTAAAGTTGAAGGTCAACGGCTTGCATTTATTCGCCTAAATCAAAACCAGCTTCGAGCAGAGTCCTACCAAGGACTTCTGGATTACCTCCAAAATGCTGCAGATCAACGTAACTTACAAGCAGGTAATGTTGTTGTCTTGCCTTCCACCTTTTCTGGCTCACCCCGTAACATGCATCAGTTGTACCTTGATGAAATGGCATTGGTTTCAAAGAAGGGTAAGCCAGATTTGTTCTTGACTTTTACTTGCAATCCAAAATGGCCAGAAATTGTTACTAATTTGTTACCTGGTCAATCTGCTTCTGATAGACCAGATTTAGTTGCAAGGGTGTTTAAATTAAAATTACTTGCTTTGAAAAAAGATTTAAAACACGGTGTATTAGGTGTTCTGTGTGCACATGTAGATGTTATTGAATTTCAGAAAAAAGGTTTATCGCATGTTCATATGCTTTTACAATCTATACAATGAGTTTAAATTACGAAATGCTGATGATATCGACTCATTAATTTGTGCACAGATTCCAGATCAAAACCAAGATGCTGAATTGTATGATATAGTAAAGTCATGTATGATCCATGGCCCATGTGGCCTCCTTAATAATACATCTCCGTGCATGAAAGAGGGTGAGTGTACTAAGCATTTTCCTAAGCAGTTTAATGACAGAACTGTTATAAATGTAGACGGTTATCCCATGTACCATCGCCCTGATAATGGAAGAACGGTAAGAATACGAAACTTAGATGTTGATAATAGGTGGGTTGTGCCTTATAACCCTTTCCTATGTAAAAAATATATGGCACATATAAACTTGGAAGCGTGTGTGTCAATTAAAAGTGTTAAGTATTTGTATAAATATATTTATAAAGGTTATGATACTGCACACATAGAAATCAATGAGCGCATCGATCATGATGAAGTAACAACATTCTTAGATGCTAGATATGTATCTGCACCTGAAGCAACTTGGCGTCTCTGTGAATTTCCTATGCATACTCAGAGTCATTCCATCATAAGACTTCCTGTTCACCTTCCAAATCACCAGCAAGTGTTTTTTAGGGAAGGCAACGAGGCTGTGGCTGCTGACAGGGCTGAAAACTCTAAGACTATGTTAACAGCCTGGTTTCAATTAAATCAGCAGGACCAGCATGCGCAACGATTTTTGTACACTGAAATACCTTACCACTTTGTTTTTCGGAATACACAACAGCAAAAACGGTGGGTAGTAAGGCAACGCGGTGCTGAACAGATAGTAAGTAGAATGTATAATGCCAGCATCCGCGAAGGTGAAAGGTATTTTTTGCGGGTTCTTTTGTTGCATGTCCCTGGTGCTACGTCTTTTGACAATTTAAGATATTTCGAAGAAAATCTTTATGCATCTTTTAGGGGTGCATGCTTAGCACGAGGATTGTTAGCTGATGACAATCTTTGGATTCGCACCATGAATGAGTTGGTGGAATATGCTTCTCCATCTAAATTGAGAAAAGCGTTTTCTTTTATATTGATTCACGGTGAACCGAATAACCCATATGAATTGTGGGAATCCTTTCGTGCTGCAATGATGGAGGATTACTTACGTCACCACCCTGAAGTACAGGCAGAACAAATTGTGCTAGGTAAAATTAAAGCGGTTATTCAGCAATTTGGTAAGCGTCTTACTGATTTTGGTCTTCCTGCTTTACAGGAAGCTTTGCTTGATGATTTGCCAAATGCTGAAGAAATGAGGCAGGAGGCTCTAAATATCAGGCCTTTGTTAAATGCCGAGCAAATTCATGTAGCTGATTCTATTATAAATGTATTATAAATTATAAATGCTTTGGAAGCTATTGACAAAATGTTTAGGGATGTATGTAATAGTGAAATTCCATTTGCAGGTAAAGTTATCCTTTTGGGAGGAGATTTCCGTCAAGTACTCCCTGTCGTCAGAAGAGCCGGACCTGCGCAAATTGTAGAAGTTTGTTTAAAAAGCTCACAACTTTGGCCCTTGACTCGAATTTTCCACCTCCACACAAACATGAGAGCTGGGGAAGGGGAGCAAGTCTTTGCTGAATTTCTTTTAAACCTTGGTGGTGGTCGTTGCCACAAAAACCAGATGATCCAAATCAAGGTTGTATTGAAATTCCCCATGAATGTGTTCTGCAACCTAATGAAAATATTGTTACTTCTATCTTTAGTGAATTAGATGATGTGGAATTTTCACATTGTGTCATCTTAACTCCAACAAACGAAGAAGCGTTGGAAATAAATGAACAAATTTTGAATCAGATTCCTGGCGATACCCGTACATACTACACTATCGACTCTGTTGTTTCGTATGATCAAGAAGAAATTGATTTATATCCCATGGAGTTTATTAATCCCTTAACTCCAAGTGGTATGCCACCACACCAATTAAATGTCAAAGTTGGATGTGTTGTAATGTTGTTAAGAAATCTGTCCCTTAAAGACTGTCTTTGTAATGGTACAAGGTTAATGGTTCGGAATCTGCGTGCAAATGTTATCGATTGTGAAATTTTTACCGGTATCCGTAGAGGTGATCGTGTGTTAATTCCGAGAGTGTCCCTCTGTCCAAATGATACAAATCTACCCTTTCAAATTAAACGCACCCAGTTTCCTTTAAGATTGTCTTACGCATTGACTATAAATAAGAGTCAAGGCCAAACATTTGAGAAAGTTGGTATATTTTTACGTAGACCTTGCTTTAGTCATAGCCAACTCTATGTTGCATTTTCACGTGCGCGGTCATTTGCTGCAGTAAAGGTTAAGGTTGTCAGTACTTATCAACAAGGTTATGTAGGGAATAGATGTTTCACAAAGAATATTGCTTTTCCACAAGTGTTGTAAATATTTTTACTGATACAATTTTTGACAGCAAGTTACTGTTTACCTCTTGAAAGGTATGTGGGCTGTCTTGCAACAAGTTATTGTGTACCTCTGGAAAGGTATGTGTGTTGCGTTTCAGGCAAGTTACTGAGTACCTCTTTAAAGTTATGTTTGCCATGTTCAGTAAAATCTCTTAAAATTAATTCTCCTGTTCAAATTAATTCTCACTCAAAAAACAGTTCTACTCCCTACTTCACCATGTTGTTTTTTGTCATTACTGTGTTTCCGATGTTGTGAATGTGTTTAATTAGCTTAGTGTTTTATAGGGCGGGGTGCATAATTCCGTGGCTTACCTTCTCGTGGTGCACCCTGTTACGTATTTTCAATGTTACTTTATTAAGACACTAAATTTGAAAAAAGGATAACCACAAAAATTAATGTTATTACCTCAAGTTTCATAGATTTCTGAAATTTATATATAGACATAATTACCCATAAATCTTATGTACTAAGGTGATCCTGTCTGTTGTGTGCGAATAAAGTAATGTTGAAAATGCAAACTAAAAGCCACGGTTAAAATTTGTTTTCTACTTTTTTACTTCACTTAAAAAAAAAACAATTTTGTGTACTTGCGACAAAGCAAAGTCAAAAACGGGGGTATAAAACCATGTCTTTGCTTTACTACTGCTGTATTGGAAAACAATGTCTCTACTCACCCTCTATTTTTTTCGTTTTAGTCAAACAAAACAAAAAAATGGCAGAATGCGTAAAAGAAAGTAATGTGGTGGAGGGAAAATGTGAGACTCCAGGAGTCCAGGAGGGACATGTAAATAAATCTACAGAAGAGGTTGCGGAGAAAGTGGTTGAAGATGGCACAGATGTAAGTAATCTATTGTAACCATACATTGAAGATTTTTAAATCTCGAAATGCAAGATTTAAATCTATCTTACAGTTTATTCTTACTGTCACACCATTTTATTTTTAGGAACTAACCTATGCTCGATACAAAGAGTATCGAAAGATACATGAAGGGCCGGTTTCCAACCGGTCCTTCCAATTTTGGAAAAAAAATGGCGGGAAAGACCATGACAGTTTCGGGTGGAAACAAAAAAACTCAAAAAAAATCGTAAAAAAAGAAAAAAATAATAAAATAACAAAAATTATATTCAAAGGTTTTAGGTATTGAAAGGGGCTAAGATTTATTTTAACTAATTAAAATACATTTAAATTTTTTTTTTGAAAATTGACATAAAGTTAACAATAACACGAAATTATTTCTTTATTTTGAAATACATACTTTTTTAAAATATGCTCCTTTCTTTACCCTATACTTTTTGAGATTTAAGTAATAAACCGTTCCTTCTACATTTTCTTATAATTTATATAGTTAATATAGTTAGTTTATATATAGTTAGTTAGTATTTTGTCTTAACTCCCTTAGATTTAGTAGACAATTTTGACAGCATTTAAATAATACTACATAATAGTTTGCAATGCTCACTCTATAGCCAACAAAACTCTTTAGTGCGTTGCCTGATTACGGATTTTATGTTTGCCTAAACCGTTCAGTTATTGTTTATAGTACACAAAAAAGATTTCATATTTTTTTGTCCCTACCACATGCACCGCTAACCATGAATATAATGCTTCGGTTCAATGAGGTTAAAGATTATCCAATACTTTGTCCTTTTGGCAAAACTGACACCCCTGCAGTTAATACGAACACTAAAAAGTGTTCGGGGGACCAGCAAGCCTGAACCTGTTATATTTTTATATTACCATTGTGTTAATTATTTCCTTTTTTCTAGAATGCTTAAAAAAACTGAGTTAATAAATGAACTATTTTCGTGGAAAGTTCTTCATCTTGATCTACTTTAAGGTAAGGTTTCATTTATTTCCCATATTTTTTCATCTTTTTGTCTCTCAGGCGTTATCGTTATCTTTACTGAACGCTGGATGTCTACCTCCACCTAAGCCACCAATAATTAATATTATTACTTGTGGCTTACCCCGGCGTTTCGACGCCGGGTCTATCGGCTAGTCTATATTATAATACCCGTATACGTCTGTCCGTCTGTCACGCAAAATAGTACCGAAAGTAGCGCGACGCACGCTATACGGTTTAAAGAGAACGGGCAAACCCGTGGATTTTCCACGGGCCACCGACTAGTCTCTTTAATAATAGCCGTATTCCGTCTGTCTGTCTGTCCGCGAAAGCCGCGTCTTGTTACGGAAACAGGAAATGCGATATATAAAGGACGGGCGACCCCGTGGATTTTTCCACGGGTGACCGACTAGTCTATATTATAATACCCGATACGTCTGTCCGTCTGTCACGCAAAATGGCTACCGCCGATATCCCTTTGATCTTTCCGCGATTTTTGAAAACCAGGGGGTTGTTTAATTAAAAATCTTATTTTTGATTAAAATATATCTTAGAAATTAATTTATTTCTTTAATTAACTTAAAGATAATTAACTCCTATATATACCGGAGGTGTGGCACTCGAGGGCTAAAATATGCTGATATCAGCGGCAAAAATCTGGAAATCATAAGGCAGAACCACATTTTTTTCAAAATTACCCAGGGTTCCTCGACGTTGTCCATCATATTGGCTAGCGCTGAAACTTGTGAACGAGACGCGGTGGGAAGCTAAGGAATCGTGGCTTGGAACTGAAGAAAAGAAATGCCATGAGTAGTGCAAGGGAAAGAAGAGGAAGTCTTAAGTAATTTTTTTTCATTGGATTTACAAGAATTTGAGGTACCCCATAATGAGAAGTAAAGAACAGAAACGCCTTTATGATGTCTGATGATGAGGGATGGTCACATCTGGATAATATTTATTTTGTGATTTTAAGCTACCTAGCTAGTACCATTTTTTATTAAATAATTAAGTGATAAAGTACAAGAGCTAAATATATTATTTTTATGTAGCTAGCTACACAAAAGATTTTTCAAGGCATTCTGTCATTTTAAATAAAGATAGCTAGCTATTTGGACCTCCCATAACACAGTGAACAGTCCAGACTTCAGTATATAGCTAGTTAGGTATGCAAGGCATTGCATGTTGGTTAAATATGTTGTCACGACAAACAGAAACCTATATTTCATAAATAAATTTCTGCAAATGTTCAGGTTTCTTTTATCGAACGGGAACCTATTTTTCATAAATAAATTTTTGTAGATTTTCAGGTTTCTTTTATGAAATAACAAAATTTTGGAAAGTATAGCCAGAAGTAATATTCGCTTAGAGCGGGAAGACCTAAAGTCTCTGTCCAGGTTAAGACTTAGTAAAGGGTAAACTGTGTCACACGGAGGACACTTAGTGTAATGTGTTACAAATACAGTGGAGCGCTTATAGCATGTATAATATATTTTTCATAAACCAACATTCACAGGACTTATGATGAAGCCTATTGTTACTTCTGCAAAGCAAATTCAGTTGTTTAGCATTTTTCATTTTGCATAATAAGTTCCTTTGGATATTCAAAAATTAGTGGCACCAGGCTGAGCGATTAGTGCAAGTAAACGTGTTGCAGATCCAGGTGGACAAAAAATTAACTTTCTAACCACTTTGTATTTATACGGCATAAAATTTAGATTATGGATTTGGCACTGTGCTTTAGAAGCACATTCCCACTTTCTCTGAGCTGGATAAGGTATTTGGTCCTAAACCTGGGACACATTTTATCTGTTTGAATTATTTTTAATCCAGAGAATCACTTTGAATGTTTTCTGTACACATGGCTTGTCAAAATTGATATGCTGTCAAAAACAGTTTATCAGCGTCTCCAAAAATGGCTAAATTCAGGAACTCAGAAACTATGATAGTATTAAAAAAAAATTTGGGGTTCATTTCATCAAACTGGTCTAAAAACATATAATACTAAGTTTCAAGTCATTATTTCAATTTTTACTGAAGTAATAGGACCTTTACTTAGTATAGTTTTAGCATAGTTTTTCATACCGCTGACACCAAAATGGCTGCAGGGACTAATCGGTTTGAAATTAATTTATAATATTTTAATAACAAACTTTTTCTCTTTCTGTGTTTTTATTTTCCTGCAAAAGTTGTTGCATAGCTTGTATATGACATTAGGATAAGGACGAAAAAGTTACTGTGGGACATGGGTTTTAGACCTTAAAGATTTCCAGCGAGAAATTTGAAAAATAATAAATGACAAAATTGCAAAAGTTTATCTTAAAATGTTTTAATTTTTGTTAATGTCAAAGTAATCCACATGAAAAAGTTTCTGAGGTTTTTTATGAAGAAATCTTCCATATTACCCATATGGGGTAACTTGACGAACAATGAATTTTCCCGCAGGTGTTCTCAAATATGTGTAATATAATTTTAAAAACTGTGATGTAATTTTCCTCTTAAGTTTTGACTTTTAACCCAGCTAAAAAGCTCAGCCTTGTCCTTTCATACTTAGTCTAGACTAAGTATGAAAGCGAAAAAGTTTAAATAGCGAAAAAGTTTAATATTCAAACTTGACCTATTTTACTGAGTATTAAGTAATAAATGCTAGTTTAATCCTAAATCTAGCTATAGGGTAGCTAAGCTACCTGTAAGAACAACATCAAACAACGTCGAGGCTGATCTCTTTTGTAAACAAACCCAGTGGTATTTTTGTAATAAGTACCAAATTTTATGTGTGCATTTCTTGCGCTTATGAGTGTAACCAAAGTGCCCTGTACGTAAATCCTAAAATTTATGTCATTGGCTCACTCTTTACGAATGACACCACGTAAAAAAAAGAAACCGTGCTTTGCTATTTCCCGTAACCTATACCGAGATTTGGTTGTGATATATATCAGAATTAATTGTCTTTAATTACTTTGATTTATTACTATAAGTAATAAAAATAAATTAAGCGACTAAAATGAACGCATTATTTTAATACGCAATTTTTTGTAAAAATTAACCTCCGTGATCTCCATCACCGTTTTCGCTCAAGAGCCACAGAAAACAAATGGGACAGTTTTACTGACTTTGTTTTAAACGCTCGCACGTAGTATACCAATCAAAACGCCTGATTCTTTGAAAAACCAATCAAGATTTTCGCGGGACATGCCAACGAAGGAACAGGATGACCATGGCCATTGTGGTTTTGAAAGTGGTCGTGGTCAGTGATAGGTTTGTAGGTTTGTTTGACTTTTTTCGTCTTCTAAATGCTTTTTATTTTGTAATATTTTTTTTCTGTATGTTCTTACATGTTATGATTAATATATTGTCACGTTTTTTAGCCATGTACAAATCTTAAATGCACCATTTTTAGGATTTTTTGCTAGGAATGAAGATTTTTAAGGAGAATTCTACAGCCAGCTAACTACCTAGCCTTAGTTATTACTATTCAATTGGTATAATAGCTTTTTAACCTAGCCAATATTATTTATTTTTATGTTTCTGTTGTGTCTACCTAGCTAGCTAGCTCCTTATTTACCTCTGGCTAAAAAGTGAAAGTAGCAAAATGCAGTTTGCCTAGAACACAATTCTTAACAATTGTTATGCTAAATGCAGTTAGGCAGGTACCTATATGGATGTGTCACATTGTTTACCTGTACTAAGCACGTAGCTTGGAGTAACATTTCTTTTGAACTTTCACCGGGAACATTCTCTGAAAAATAAAAAAGGTTGACCAGCTGTTTTTGCTAAGACGGGGTAACAACGAATTGAAATCTGTGTTTTTATTTCAGCTTAAAATGTGTTATTTTTGAAACAATTATTACACCGGAAACACCATGAATTGTGTGCACTTCACTCGATTTACTACATACTATATACCTGTACTAAAACGCTTTACCTGAATGTGTAGCACAGTTGACGGTTGTTATTAATCACTCATTCTGGTGTTAAACGCCGAGTTACACAGTTACTTGTGACTTAACTCGGCGTTTCAACAGAGTGTATCCTGTGTCATGATTAATTTGTTAACGTTTACTGCAACTTATTCTGCAAAATAAAATAATATTGACTAATTTTTTTGTTGATATGACAGGGTAACAACGGGTTGTAAACTGTGTTAAAAGGGTATTAAACATAAACACATGTGCAACACGGTTTACCTGTACTAAGCGCTCAGTCCAGTGTTAACGACGGGCTGTTTCCTGTGTTTCTGTTAAACCAAAGTTGCGATAAAGTTTTTTTTTCAAAAAGGTATTGTACCTACATGAATGCACGACATTGTTTACATGTACTAAGCGCGCTGCCCGGAGTAACAGCCATTTTTGAACTTTCACCGACATATGTATACCTGTACTAGAGTACTCCACCTGAATGTGTGGCACAGTTTAGGGTTCTTATTAATTGCGCCACAGGGTTTTTAAAGGCTGGGTAACACTTTTACTTGTGGCTTACCCCGGCCAGTTTTATTGAATTTATTTAAATAAAATAAGGAGGCTTTCGATTAAACAACCCCCTGCTTTATAAAAAATCGCGAAAAGATATCCGATATCAGTACCCCTTTTGCGCATAAACAGGCAGAATACGGCTATTCTTATAGGGAGTAGCCGGGGAAGCGACAAGTAACTTAACTGTAGAGTGTGCAAAACATGCAAGTGGAGCGCTTAAGTACAGGTATACAGTCTCACTTAAATTTAGTCAGACGCACACTACATAGTAGTGTTTTAGGTGTAATATACTAATAAAAAGACTTTCCTGCAACTTTAGCTGAAATAAAACACCATTTTACAACCTGCTGTTAACCCGTCATAGCAAAAACAGTCAGCCAACATTTTTTTATTTTGCAAAATATGTTCCCGTGAACGTTCAAAAAATAGTTTTTAAGCGTCTAGTACAGGTAACCAATGTTGCACATCCATTTAGGCGTAATAACCTTGTCCAAATAAAAAATTATTGCAACTTTGGTGTAAATAAAAAAAAAGAAAACAGCCTGTCGGTACTACCGGACTGAGCGTTTAGTACAGGTAAACGGTGTTACACGTAGTAATACCCTTGTCAAAAAAAAACTTTGTCGCAACTTTGGTTACAGCCTCAGTTTTATGAAGAGCTTTTTATCCTAGCCAACATTATATATTTTTGTCTCATCTTCGCCAAACTGGTTTTTACTCACGTGGGGTTGTGTCTGCTAAGTGAAAGTACTTAAAAGCAGTGGCTGCAACAAAATTTCCAAATAATCTTTTTTATGCTAAATTCAGTGTTAGGTAGCTAGGTACACCTTTTACTTTAATATGACACAGGCTTTCGAATGTATTTTTATTTAAACTGACAATAACTTTTGCAAACTTATTATGCAAAATAAAATGCTGAGCGATTGTTTTAGGAAGTTGCAATAAAGCGTTTTAAAAAAGAGAATTACTACGTCTATACGCATGTGTGACACTGTGGTTACCTATATTAAGCGCTCAGTCCGGTTCGGGCGACAGGCTGCTTCCTGTGTTTTTATTTAAACAAAGGTTTCGTTGGACAAGGTTATTACGCCTAAATAGATGTGTGACACGGTTTACCCATACTAAGTGCTAAGTCCGGTGTCACGATTAATTTTTAAATTTCACGCAAACGTAAACCGCCAATCTTCTTTGAAGTACCACAAGGCAGTATATTAGGCCCAGTCCTATTTAACCTCTATGTATCTGACATGTCTACCATTTTACAGAATCATACCCTGCAATATGCTGACCATACAACTATTAATTTCCATGTTAAAGTAAAATCAATGATATTTCTGACAGAAAAACTTGAAAACAATCTCAATTTCATGAGAACCTGGTCACATGATAAGGACCTTACATTAAATCAACTAAAACATACAGTATACTTTTTGGCACATTACAAGTGATCAATAAACACAAGCTTAAAGAACAAAATACATGCGGAATTCTATGTAATGGTAAGCCTCTCGAGCGAAACGAAACAATTAAACTACTTGGAATAAACTTTAATGAAACATTGTCATGGAAACCACATATAGATGAAATTATAAGTCAAGGTTTCGCTACTTTATCTGTCTTGAAAAAACTGAAAACATTTTCTCCTTTTCGTGTAAGAAAAAGCTTAGCAGAATGTATAATTATGTCAAAAATTGATTCCCGTTCTATTGTTTTTTTAAAACGCTCCACATAATTTAATAGCACGGTTACAGAAACTCCAAAATTCTACTGCTTTTTTGTTATTGGTTGCTACTGTCGAGAAGAGGACGTGGTAACAAGATTGATATGGATACCAATTAAAGAACGTTTTGAACTATCAACTGCCAAACTCGTTTATAAACTGATTAACGACAACAACACTCCTGGTTACCTAAAACTCGCTCGACACCAGTCAGGAAGACAAACGAGAACAACTGAACAAAAGCAACATGACCTAGCTACAGCGGAGAAGGACACGTTTCAGTTTTTAGCAGCCAAAACCTATAACGAACTCCTCGCAAAACTTCGAAAGAAAGATTTTATTAAATTCTGCATCGATGCAAGATCATATTATTTTGATAAAGCACTTTCTAGAATTCTTCAAGACAAGTAGTTTTTCTCATTTTAAATTTATTTTTTCATTAGCTCTTTTTTAGTACTTTACCTTAATCTCTCATATTCGTTTCCGCCAGTCCCCTGTGATGCCGTGCATTGTCAAATTCCTTCTACCCCCTACTTATTTGTGTCTGCAGTGGTTTTACTTGTGATTAATAAATTTTACGGATTGCTTATTATATTTTTATTTTTATATACATTTTTTAGTTTAGGCAGAAGAACTATTTGTATCTAATGGAAGCCGAATAAATGCTAAATAAATAAAATAAATACCGCAAAATAAATTAAACTCGACCGATTGTTTTTGCTATGACGGGGTAACAACGGGTTGTAAACTGTTTTTATGTCAGCTAAAGGTGTACTAAAGTTATTTTTTGAAAAATATGTACACCATCTGAAACACTGGTGCACACCAGTGTTTGGGATAGTGTACATATTTTACTCGATTACGACATACTGCATGTCTGTACTAAAGCGCTCTACTTAAATGTGTGGCACAGTCGCAGCTCTTGGTAATCGCTCCGCTTGGCTCTAAATGGTGACATCATTGGTAAACAATCCCAAATAAGTGCATTTTTCCACGGACCATGACTACGGCAGGGCAACTTCATAACACGTGCGCGAAATAACAGTGTTGGAGAACGGTGTTTTATTGATTTCCGCCAGCGAAGGCGGAATCTTTAAAATCGCCTGAGGAGATAGAGAGATAGATAGATAGAGACAGCGCAGCTAGGCTGGACGGCCGAAACTTATCCAGGCTAAAGATTTTTTTCTGAGAACGAGGCTAAAATGAGTTTTAAGCCAATAAGAATCCTAACAGTGCAACAGATTGTTTTATTATCCAATGAACAATATTTTATTTTAAAGTTTATATGCTATCGAAAGTTAAAGCTCGTGCAGTGTAGCATAATGAAGATCGTCTTATAATGCGCCATCTTTGATGTTACGTCATTTCTTTCTGTACAATTTTTCAAGCACGTAGACTAAAGCTTTATTCAGCAGAACTAATTAATTAATTATTCATGAATTTTATTTTTTATTTATTGAGTTGTATTTTAACATTGCAGGTTAGTTACAATAATAATTGAGAATACTCAATGATTTGTTTACCCCATAATTCTCCGTTTTCAAGATCAACTTCAAATTTTTAAATCTTTTTGCGGAGCGTAGCGGAGCCCATTTCCTCATTAAATAAGCCAAATATAAGGGAAAAGAAAGGACGGTGGAGAGTATATAGGATTTCTATACACGATTTCGTCCCTATACATCAAATTTTCAAATTTCGACATGAAAATCTTAGTTACTCCAAATTTAATATGGTCATTCTTTAAGTACAGTTTTTAGTAACCGAGACAACGTGTTTATTAAGGAGCATAGCGAAGGAGTGTTTGTTGTTTTTTAAAGATGGTGCCAAGCGTAAACGGTGCCGTTTCCAGTTCAGATTAAATCTGCATACACCTTTTAGCCACGCGATACATTACTCACTTTGACTAATATCACATGACCTTTTCTCGGACACATACCGCCTCAAACTCAAACTTTCGTTAATCTAAGCTATAATCGCAACCGACCAAAGGGCTTGTTCAAGAAAACGAAGAAAAGGTATGTTTAGCCAGCTAGTATATCACTCTTGTTTTACATGTAATGAACCCTTTCTTATTCTCAGTCACACGTAAGGCTAGTTAGCATAAAACTACCGACTGAGCTGGAATGATAACAGAACTTAGATAGCATATAGCTATAGCGTAGCTTTTTAAGACTTTTACAGCTGGTTATAGAATGGAGCAAACATAGCTAGCTATATAAAGCTACAAAAAAAAAACTAGCTACAAAGCTAGCATAAAATTAACTACTTAGCTGGGATAAAACTACCAATATTGCTAGCATAAAATTAGCTATTTTTGCTGGCATAAAATCAGCAAAATAGCTAGCTAGCTAGCATAGAAAAATTCTTTCAGACAGATTTTCTAGCTATAGCTAGCTAGCTTTACATATACTACACAGTGTGTGAGATAATTCTACTCTCTGGGAAATGTCCCGTCACATAGCTTGTTCTAGCTACAATTGTGCACAAAATTTGTTGTCTCTGGTAATTTTATACCAAAAACCAAGAACCATAACGTTTAGCAAAGTCAGCAAAAGAACATAGCTAGCTATAGTTACATATTCTGCAAATGGTACGCTACGTTCCCAGTTATGATCAACTTTTTTAACCCTGCCGCTGAGCATACACCAGTGCAGCTCAAGTTACAGAAACGGAAATTATTTCAATATATAGCTATATATATATATCAGGAAACTTTTTTAACGTCTACATCGCCGGGGCATTTATATAAATTCTGACAAGTGGTTCTCGTGCAATCATCATCACCTACTGAAAATCTTCAAATTATATATACAGTATACTCTCGATAAGTGGGACACTCAAGGGACCGAACAAAAGTGTACTACTTAGCGGGCGTCCTACTTATCCGAATTTCCTTGTAAGTAGGGTTTTCATACAAAGGCTTAATTTGTCCTAGTTATCGAGAGATTTTTTGTAAAACTTAGGACTTTGAGGCTAAATTCATAAATAAGAAATGGTGATAATTGCATTTACTTTTCTATTCCATTCAATATAACATAAGAACACACTACATTAAACGGAAAAAAATGTTTCAAGAAAAAAATATGAAGTCATTCCATTGCATGTCCCACTTATCCGAAGTTTTTGCCTCAAGGGACCGAGAAAAAGTGTACTACATAGCGGGCGTCCTAGTTATCCGGGGTCCCAGTTATGCGAAAATTTTTTGCTTGAATAGGGTAAGCAAGTTAAAGGGACCGAGAAAAAGTGTACTACATAGCGGGCGTCCTAGTTATCCGGTGTATCACTTATCGAGAGTATACTGTATATATATCATTCATTTTTTGGGTTCAATCAGAACAAATTTCAGAAAAATGAAAAAATTTCCTGTTCGGGAAATCTCATAATTTTTTAACCAGAAAATAATTTCCTGATAAAGAAATATTTTCCGTTTTTGTAACTTGACCCGAACTGTACACTGATGTCGGACACCATTATTTTTCCGTATAACCTTTTTTAGCATTTTATAATTTATGCCCTGAACTTTTACACCAATGCGGGATATTAAGCTTAAGTCCAGTAGCCTAATTAATTGCTATTATTTTGAAGTTTCTGTTCAGTTGGAAATAAGAATTTTTTATCCTATTGTCATGCAGGGTAGCAACGGCTGTTTCCACTGTTTTTATTTAAACCGAAGTTGCAGTAAGGTTTTTTTGAAAAATGTATTATACGCCTATCCAATTTCTCGATTAATTTTTGATCTTGCACAAGAACTTTTCCCATAAAATATTGCAGGATTCTTTTTGCTTTAGGAGTGTAAAAACAGGTTTTAAACTGTGTTTTTATTTTTAAATGTTACAAAAACTTTTCCGCAAAATAAAATTGCTGAATGATTGTTTTAGCTGTGTAGGATAACAACAGGGTGTTTACTGTCTGTTTATTTGAAACGAAGTTAGGATAGTTTTTCGGAAAGGGGTATTATGTCGAAATGTATATGTGCGCCACAGTATATTTGTACTCAGCCTAGTGTTAACGACAAGCTACTACCTGTGTTTCTAGTTAACAGAAGTTGTGCTAAAGTTTTTTTGAGAGGGTTTGTTTACCTATACTAATGACGCACCACAGATTAAAGTACATATATATTTTAAGTTTCACCGGGAACATTTTGTGAAAAATAAAAAAGGTTTGCTGACTGTTTTCGCTATGACATGGCACAATATGTATGTGTGTGTGTGCACAATATAAAGTTGAAGGAAATATATTTTTTGAATCTGAAAAATATAATTACACCCGAAACACCTTAAATGTTGTGTGTTTCACTCGATTTACGATATACTGCACACCTGTACTAAGGCGCTCCACCTGAATGTGTGGTACAGTTTACAATTTGTATTAACTGTTCCACCAAGCGTTTTACGCCAGGTAACACAGTTTACTTGTGACTTAACCAGCATTTCTCAAAAGGTTAATTAACTAGGCTGTGTGCTGTAAATTCCTAAGTGTATATAATATTCACCTGTAAAGTTTTGTATATATATATTTATACCCTGCTGGTCTAATGGCTATGACACTCATGCAAATGAGAGATCCAGGTTCAAATCCTGGACAAGGCTAGGAAAAACATAATTATCTTGCACCTACAACAACCAGGTTTTCATATAATAGGTAATCTTTGAGTCGTAGAGGGGAGGGGGGGGGAGTTGCATACATTTATCACTTTCATTTATAGAGCCCAAAAATGCTTTGTTTTTTGTAATAGATCTATCACTTTATGGTAAAAAGTTTTGTGTTGATAAACCTGCTAGGCACAATAAACCAAAAAAGGCGTTTTTTACTAAACTTTTTTGCCTTTCTCGTGAACTTATCTGATTATTTCTAATTCTTGACTTTTTAATGTTGTTGTCATTGGAACCAAGTTAATTTTTAATCTCCGATTTCTCAGAAAATGATAGTTTTTTCGGCGTTATGACCGATTGTTTAAATACTTGTATTGGCACATAATTCTGCTAACATGATTTTATGAACCTTTTTTATGAGCTATTGAATTTGAAATATTTGCACCTCAATATGTTCTATACTCCTGGCCTAATATGATACATATCTTAGACATATTGAGTATACCCAATCTTTGAGTTGTAGGGGGGAGATTTTCTATTAAGGTGCCTGCCCCTGCTTTGCCGTTCCCTGGCCTTGCCAGCGCTGACCGTTCCTTTGCCTACTCTTCCTATGCCTGTTCTGGTACCTGCCTACTATGTCCTTGCCTGTGCCTCCCATGCCTTGCCTACCCCTGCCTTGCTGATTCCTCTTCCTGTTTCCTTGCCTGTCTTTGCCGTGCCCCTTCCTTCCTGTGCTTAATGCCTTTGCCTTGGCAACCTCTCCGCAACACTTTCTATATTGATTGCGGAGCGAGCGTAGCGGAGCCCATTTCCTCATTATTATAGTCAAATATTATAAAAGGTTACTACGGTGGAGGGCATTTCGTATTTCTACCAATTCCATCCCTATACATCAAAAACGGCTAGCATTTCATTCATAGAGAACTCGATTTCCCAGTATTATAACCTGGTTATATTTCCGTAAATTTTTTATTAAGCGAAACTAGGTATTTTTTGCGGAGTGCGCGCCAGCGCACGGAGCGTAGCGGAGCCCATTTCCTCATTAATTAAGGCAAATAATATAAAAAGTTACTACGGTGGAGAGTATTTCGCATTTCTATCAATTTCATCCCTATACATCAAAAACGGCTAGCATTTCATTCATGGAGGACTCGATTTCCCAGTATTATTAGCTGGTTATATTTTTGTAAATTTTTGATTAAGCGAATCTGCGCATTATCTTATATAAACTACGATGGAGTGCTTTTGTTGTTTTTTAAAGATGGCTAAGCGGGAAATCGAATGATTTTAGTTGAGACCAAATCAGCCTACACTTTTTAGCCACGTGATACATAAGTCACTTTTACTAATATCACATGACCTTTTCTCGGACACATAGCGCCTCAAACTCAAACGTTCGTTAATCTAAGCTAAATCGCAACTGACGGAAGGGCTTGTTCAAGAAAACAAGAAGAGGTATGCTTAGCTAGCTAATCACTATTTTTTACATGTAATGAACCCTTTTTTACTCTCACTCACACCTAAGGCTAGCTAGCATAAAACTACCAACTGAACTGGAATAATAATAGAAAATAGCTAGCTAGCTTTTGTTAAGACTTTAGCTAGCTAGCTGGCATAAAATAGAGCAAACAGTACCATAATGGCTAACATAAAACTAGCTACAAAGCTATACTACACAGTGAGTGAGATAATTCTACTCTGTAGGAATGTCCCATCACATATAGCTTGTTCTAGCTAGCTACAACCATCCACAAAATGCGTTGCCTCTGGCAATTTTATACTATCAACTGTCACAAACTAAGAACCAAAAAGTCAGCCAAAGAACATAGCTTGCTACATATTTTGCAGATAATACGTTCCGTCCCCACTCACGATCAGTGTTTATATAAAGGTTGATGTGGTCACGTATAATCGTTTACGTTGCTCAGCCACAAATGTCACTTCTTAACATTGAATGACATGGGGGGGGGGGGGGGGGGGGGGGGGATTAGAAAGCCATATATTTGTGGACGATTGTAACCATATTGTAGGCACGTAACAAAAGATCCAGGGTAGTAAACATTGCCATGTTGTAGATCAGGAAATCAACTTAGCATGCACCAGTTCGTGTCAAGTTGCAGAAACAGAAATTTTTTTAATATATATATATATCTATATAATCAGGAAACTTTTTCAACATCAACATTTGTGATTACTGAGACGTTTTAAATTCTGAAAAGCGCTTCTCATGCAATCGTCAACATGTATATATTGAAAATCTTCAAATATATTCATTATTTCTTACTTAATTTCCCGATATGTATACAAATGTTGCGATAATTTCTGTTTCTGTAACTTGACCTGATCTTTACACCAATGCGGGATATCATGCTTAAGTCCAGCTCTATAGCTAGGTACCAAGCTCTAGCTAGGTACCAAGTTTCTGTTCAGTTGGGAATAAGAATATTTTATCCTATTGTCATGAAAACTTGTTCTCCAATATAAAACTGCTGTCTGATTAGCAACAACGGGCTGTTTCTGCTGTTTTTATTTAAACCGCAGTTGCAATAAACATTTTTTGGAAAATGTATTACGCCTATCCGATTTCACGATTAATTTTTGATCTTGCACAGGAACTTTTACCATAAAATGTTGCAGGATTCTTTTTGCTTTAGCAGGGTAAAAAGAGGTTATAATCTGTGTTTTTATTTTTAATTAATGCTTTTTCACAAAATAAAATTGCTGAGTGATTGTTTTAGCTGTGTAGGGTAACAACAGGTTGTTTACTGTCTGTTTATTTAAACCAAAGTTAGAATAGTTTTTGCCAAAACGTATGTGTGACACCTTTGTTTCTATTTAACAGAAGTTGCGCTAAAGTTTTTTTGAAAGGATTTGTTTAGTAATGGCTCACTGCAGATTAAAGTATATATATACATATATATTTTAAGTTTCACCGTGAACATTTTGTGAAAAATAAAAAAAGGTTTGCTGACTGTTTTCGCTACGACATGGCACAATATGTAAATTGTGTTTTTATTCCAGCTAAAGTTGAAGGAAATATATTTACTGATAATATAATTACACCCGAAACACCTTAAATTTTGTGTGTTTCACTCGATTTACGAGCATTTCTCAAAAGGTTAATTAACTAGGCTGTGTGCTGTAAATTCCTAAGTGTATATAATATTCACCTGTAAAGTTTTGTATATATATATATTTATGCCCTGCTGGTCTAATGGCTATGACACTCATGCAAATGAGAGATCCAGGTTCAAATCCTGGACAGGGCTAGGAAAAACATAATTATCTTGCACCTACATAAACCAGATACTCTAAGTATATGATATTAGCTATATTGAGCATAATAGGTAATCTATGAGTCATTGATGGGGGAGTTGCATACATTCATCACTTTTATTTCCAAAAATTCTTTGTTTTTGTAATAGAACTATCACTTTATGGTAAAAAGTTTTGTGTTGATAAACCTGGTAGGCACAAGAAACCAAAAAAGGCGTTTTTTACTAAACTTTTTTGCCTTTCTCGTGCACTTCTCTGATTATTTCCAATTCTTGACTTTTTAATGTTGTTGTCATTGGAACCAAGTTAATTTTTAATCTCAGATTTATCAAAAAATGATTGTTGTTTCGGCCTTATGACCGATTGTTTAAATACTTGTATTGGCACATAATTCTGCTAACATGATTCACTGTATATTGACCTCATATAAATTTGAGACCTATTTTTTGAGCTATTGAATTTGAAACCTTTGCAACTCAATATGTTCTATACTCCTGGCCTAATATGATACATATATTGAGTAAACGTAATCTTTGAGTTATAGGGGGGAGATTTTCTATTAAGGTTCCTGCCCCTGCCTTGCCGTTCCCTGGCCTTGCCAGCGCTGACCGTTCCTTTACCTACCTTTCCTATGCCTTCTCTGGTGCCTGCCTACTATGCCCTTGCCTGTGCCTCCCCCTGCCTTGCCTACCCCTGCCTTGCTGATTCCTCTTCCTGTTTCTTTGCCTGCCTTTGCCGTGCCCTTTCCTTGCCGTGCTTAATGCCTTTGCCTTGGCAACCTCTCCGCAACACTTTCGATATTGATTGCGGAGCAAGGCGGAGCCCATTTCCTCATTAAATAAGCCAAATATAAAAGAAAAAGGAAGTACGGTGGAGAGTATATAGGATTTCTATACGATTTCCGCGCCTCGTCCCCCTATACATCAAAAATATAAAAAATTCGGCCGTTTTTGAGTCAGTTTCCCAGCGATTTAATATGGTCATTCTTTAGTACATTTTTTAGTGAGCGAGAAAACCATGTTTTGACACGGCGATGGAGTTTTTGTTGTTTTTGATTTCCGCCAGCGAAGGCGGAATCTTTAAAATCGCCTGAGGAGATAGAGAGATAGATAGAGACAGCGCAGCTAGGCTGGACGCCCGAAACTTATCCAGGCTAAAGATTTTTTTCTGAGAACGAGGCTAAAATGAGTTTTAAGCCAATAAGAATCCTAACAGTGCAACAGATTGTTTTATTATCCAATGAACAATACTTTATTTTAAAGTTTATATGCTATCGAAAGTTAAAGCTCGTGCAGTGTAGCATAATGAAGATCGTCTTATAATGCGCCATCTTTGATGTTACGTCATTTCTTTCTGTACAATTTTTCAAGCACGTAGACTAAAGCTATATTCAGCAGAACTAATTAATTATTCATGAATTTTATTTTTTATTTATTGAGTTGTATTTTAACATTGCAGGTTAGTTAAGGCCAGGATCATTAAATATATTGTATAATACAGTTATAATTTTTCTACAATATACTTATAATTTGTTAAAATATCGTTATAATTTCATTTAATTTCATAACATCGTTGCCACAACAACGCTAGCAGATAATAGATCTATTGTCACACAAACAAAAGGCATTCGAAACCAGATCACCAACAATATTATTAACTCGTTTGATTTTATTCAAATATTATAGCCATGCAGCAAATTATGAGGTTATGAGGCACAAGTCTGGTGTTGAAATTATACATATTATAGCTATATTATAAGAAATTATAAGAAATTATAACTCTATTTTAAACATATTTTAAGAAATTATATTGATATTATAAGTTATATTTCAGTGATATTGTACAAGTGCATCAAGCCCTTAAGAATACTCAATGATTTGTTTACCCCATAATTCTCCGTTTTCAAGATCAACTTCAAATTTTAAAATCTTTTAGGCTAATGGCGGAAATCTTCAAGCCCCTGGGCTTCTTGTTTAAATATGGTACCAAGCGTAAATAGTGCCGTTTCCAGTTTAGGTTAAATCTGCCTACACTTTTTAGCCACGTGATACATAAATCACTTTTACTAACATCACATGACCTTTTCTCGGACACATACCACCTCAAACTCAAACTTTCGTTAATCTAAGCTATATCGCAACCGACGGAAGGGCTTGTTCAAGAAAACGAAGAAAAGGTATGTTTAGCTAGCTAGTATATCACTCTTTTTTTACATGTAATGAACCCTTTCTTATTCTCAGTCACACGTAAGGCTAGTTAGCATAAAACTACCGACTGAGCTGGAATGATAACAGAACTTAGATAGCATATAGCTAGCTAGCTTTTTAAGACTTTTAGCTGGTTATAGAATGGAGCAAACATAGCTAGCTATTATAAAGCTACTAAAAAAAACTAGCTACAAAGCTAGCATAAAATTAACTACTTAGCTGGGATAAAAATACCAATATTGCTAGCATAAAATTAGCTATTTTTGCTGGCATAAAATCAGCAAAATAGCTAGCTAGCTAGCATAGAAAAATTCTTTCAGATAGATTTTCTAGCTATCGCTAGCTAGCTTTACATATACTACACAGTGTGTGAGATAATTCTACTCTCTGGGAAATGTCCCGTCACATAGCTTGTTCTAGCTACAATTGTGCACAAAATTTGTTGTCTCTGGCAATTTTAAACCAAAAATCAAGAACCAAAAATTTTTAGCAAAGTCAGCAAAAGAACATATAGCTAGCCAGATATTTTTCAGATAGTACATTCCGTTCTTACTCACGATCAATGTTTATATAAAGGTATGTCATGTATAATCGTTTATGTTGCTTAGCCACAAAGACCAGTTTTTAACATTGGGAGAATGGAGAGACATATTTTTGTGGACAATTGTAGCTATATATTGTACACACGTCAGGAAATAAACTTTTTTCGCCCTGCTGGTGGGCATACACCAGTGCGGCTCAAGTTACAGAAACAGAAATTATTTCAATATATATCAGGAAACTTTTTCAACATCTATATATACATTCGTTATTACCCGTTGTTTATATAAATTCTGACAAGTCGTTTTTGTGCAATCATCAACACCTACTGAAAATCTTGAAATATATATAAATATATTTATATATATATCATTCATTTTTTAGGTTCAATCAGAACAAGTTTCAGAAAAATGAAAAAATTTCTTGATCGGGAAATCTCATAATTTCTAAACCAGGAAATATAATATCCCGATAAAGAAATATTTTCCATTTTTGTAACTTGACCCGAACTGTACACTGATGCAGGACACCATTCTTTTTCTGTTACAGAGGCTTTTTAAATTGTGACAAGCTGTTCTCGTGCAATCGTCACATGTATTGAAAATCTTCAAATATAATATATATCCATTTTTCTTATTTAATTCCCCAATATGTATACAAATAATGTCCCAATAATTACATAGTTATAAACCGTGTTTTTATTTTTAAAATTTTATACAAACTTTTCCACAAAATAAAATGGCTGAGTGATTGTTTCACCTGAACAGGGTAACAACAGGCTCTTTTGTGTGTTGTTATTTAAATGAAAGTTAGGATTCTTTTTTGGCAAGGCTATACGTATGTGCGACAAGGTTTACATCTAATAAGTGCTCCTTGAAAAAGACTGTTACGCCTATATGTAGATGTACAACACGGTTTACCTGTACTTTGCGTTTACATAGGATTAAAATAAACTTTGGAAAATTCACCGGGAACATTTCGTGAAAAATAAAGGTTGGCTAAATGTTTTCGCTATTACAGGGCACAACGTGTAAATTGTGTTTTTATTCCAGCTAAAGTTGAAGGACAGTTATTTTCTGAAAAATATATTGCACCCGAAACACCTTATATGCTGTGTGTGCCTCACTCTATTTACGATATACTGCATGACTGTACTAAGGCGCTCCACCTGAATGTGGGGCACAGTTTACAATTTGTATTATTTGTTCCACCAAGCGTTTTACGCCAGGTAAACACAGTTACTTGTGGCTTGACCAGCATTTCTCAAAAGGTTAATTAACTAGGCTGTGTGCTGTAAATTCCTAAGTGTATATATATAATATTCACCTGTAAAGTTTTGTATATATATATACTTATGCCCTGCTGGTCTAATGGCTATGACACTCATGCAAATGAGAGATTCAGGTTCAAATCCTGGACAGTACTAGGAAAAACATAATTATCTTGCACCTACAACAAGCAGGTATTCATAAGTTTATGATATTAGCTATATTGAGTATAATAGGTAATCTTTGAGTCGTAGAGGGGGGGGGGATCACTTTAATTTATAGAGCCCAAAGATGCTTTGTTTTTGTAATAGATCTATTACTTTTTGTTAAAAAGTTTTGTGTTGATGAACCTGGTAGGCACAAGAAACCAAAAAAGGCGTTTTTTGGTAAACTTTTTTGCCTTTCTCGTGGACTTCTCTGATTATTTCTAATTCTTGACTTTTTAATGTTGTTGTCATTGGAACCAAGTTAATTTTTAATCTCAGATTTATCAAAAAATGATAGTTTTTTCGGCGTTATGACCGATTGTTTAAATACTAGTATTGGCACATAATTCTGCTAACATGATTCACTGTATATTGACCTGATATATATTTGAGACCTTTTTTATGAGCTATTGAACTTGAAATATTTGCACCTGAATATGATCTATACTCCTGGCCTAATATGATACATATCCTAGACATATTGAGTATACATAATCTTTGAGTTGCAGGGGGGATATTTTCTATTAAGATGCCTGCCCCTGCCTTGCCATTCCCTGGCCTTGGCAGCGCTGACCGTTCCTTTGTCTACTCTTCCTATGCCTTTTCTGGTGCCTGCCTACTATGCCCTTGCCTGTGCCTCCCATCCCTTGCCTACCTCTGCCTTGCCTACCCCTGCCTTGCCTACCCCTGCCTTGCCTACCCCTGCCTTGCTGATTCCTCTTCCTGTTTCCTTGCCTACCTTTGCCGTGCCCTTTCCTTGCCGTGCTTAATGCCTTTGCCTTGGCAACCTCTCCGCAACACTTTCTATATTGATTGATATAAACAACGATGGAGTGCTTTTGTTGTTTTTTAAAGATGGCTAAGCGGGAAATCGGATGATTTTAGTTGAGACCAAATCAACCTATACTTTTTAGCCACGTGATACATTGGTCACCTTTACTAATATCACGTGACCTTTTCTCGGACACATAGCGCCTCAAACTCAAACTTTCGCTAATCTAAGCTATATCGCAACTGACGGAAGGGCTTGTTCAAGAAAGAAGAAAGGGTATGTTTATCTAGCTAGTATATCATTATTTTTTTACATGTAATGAACCCTCTCTTATTCTCACTCACACCTAAGGCTAGCTAGCATAAAACTACTGACTGAGCTGGAATAATAATAGAACTTAAATAGCTAGCTAGCTAGCTTTTTCTAAGACTTTTAGCTAGGTACCTAGCTAGCCACCTAGGTGGCATAAAAAAAGGCAAACATATAACATATACAGCTATCATAAAACTATTTGTCTTCTCTGGCAATTTTATACCAAAAACCAAGAACCAAAAAGTTTAGCAAAGTCAGCAAAAGAACATAGCTAGCCACATATTTTGCAGATAGTATATACATTCCGTCCCCACTCATGATTGTTTATATAAAGGTTAATGTGGTCAAGTGTAATTGTTTACTCTGCTCAGCCACAAAGGGCACTTTTTAACATTGAGGGGAATTGAGAGCCATATTTTTATCGACGATTGTAGCTATATTGTACGCACGTCAGGAAATAAACTTTTTTTACCATACCGGTGAGCATACACCATTGCAGCTAAAGTTACAAAAAAGGAAATTATTTCAATATATATATATAGCTATATATATCAGGAAACTTTTTCAACATCAAATTTGTTATTACTGAGGCGTTTTAAATTCTCATGTAATTGTCAACATGTATTGAAGGAATTTAAATATATTCATTATATATATATTTGTTATTTAATTTCCCGATATGTATACAAATAATGTCACGATAATTTCTGTTTCTGTAACTTGACATGAACTTTCACCAATGCGGGATATCAAGCTTCAGTCCAGCTCTAGCTAGGTTTGCTACCTAATAATTGCTAGCCTAATTAATTTTTATTCTTTTAAAGTTTTTGTTCATTTTGGAATAAGAGCTTTTTATCCTACTGTCATGAAAATAAACATATATATACTGCTGCTTGAATTTTACCTGGACTGGGTAACAACGAGCTGTTTTCGCTGTTTTTATTTAAGCCGAAGTTGCAATAAAGTTTTTATGGAAAATGTGTTACCCCTATGTGATGTCACGATTAATTTTTGACATTTCACGGGAACTTTATCCATAAAATGTTGCAGGATTCTTTTTGCGTTAAGAGGGTAAAACAGGTTATAAAGTGTGTTTTTATTTTTAAATGTTACAAAATTTTCCACAAAGTAAAATTGTTTTAGGTGCGTAGGATAACAACAGCTTTGCAACAGCTTACAGTGAAGTCTGATTCTACAAAGATTTGTTCTTTCAGTATATATATTGCATGTGGTCTATTTCCAAAAGATTACACAAAATTTCAAAAAACAGCATTTTGCAACACGAACAATATGAACTGACAATTTTTTTTAATCCACGTATAAACCCACGTATATAAATTTCCAATCAAATGTCAAAAACCCCTGTAAAAAAACCTGGCATTTTACATGTAGTCTGACAAAAGTTTAACAGGATGACGAAACAAAACAATAAAAAATAACTTAACACACACACTTTAAATTCTATAAAATTCGTTCCACTTGTCATATTGTGGTCCCCTTGTAAGGTTTACAGGAAATGTGAAAAAATTATTCTCTATGGGCATAAAAATGTGTCACAGTATCCTAAAAGTTCAAGAAAGATTTTGTAGCTAGCTTGTTACATCATAATTCGTGTTCAAAAAGAAGAGAAGTTTGACTACTAAGGTAGCTATAAATACCTAAAAAAAGAGGAATAACAACAAAACTCATAGATTAGAGCTAGCTATGGGATGGAGCCTTGAAGCTAACATTGACATTAGCTAGCTAGCTAACAAAACAATACCTAAGACACCCAGTTAAATATACTTAAGCTGGGGATACTTAGCTACGTCTATAGCTAGCTATTTATGCCTTAGTACAACACATATAGAGGAAAACAATAGCAATGTAAAAATTATGACATTTGCAGTTATTTCAACAAACCAAAACTTTCCATTTCGCTGGCACATTTGCCAGCTAACAGCTTTATGCAGCATTTTGAATTTTAGGACATTAATTATGCAAACCATTGTAAACAAATGCAGGCTTTTTTATAAAAAACGCGGTAAAATATAAATTTGAAGCTCCAATGGATTTTTTTTGAGAATGCGATTCTTTTTGACAATTTTAAGTGCGTTACATATAAAAACGGAACGTCTAAAAATATAAAAGTTCTTACTTTTTCTCAATTCCAATTCACTTGAAACTCTAGCATTCATTTTGTACTTCTAACTTTACTTTACTACTTCCTAGCTCCACTCTTCACTTCCGAAGTAACTTCTTGTGGCTTTCAACTTTATTTTTCTACTTCTACTTCTTTACTTAGAGTTTACTTCTAACTTTACTTTACTACTTCCTAGCTCCGCTCTTCACTTTATTTTTCTACTTCTACTTCTTTACTTAGAGTTTTCTTTCTCTGAATCACTTTTTTCAAGACGAAGGAACCTTTCTTTTGTGTTTTTTTCCGTGTCGAGGGACACCATTTTTGGAAAGTTAGCCGTTAAATTTATTTCAGCAAATAAAATTGAGTCGTTTTCAGCACGTGACGTAAACAAAGTAAACCCGCTGACAAAATGGACATAATTTTTCGGCGACTTCAAAGAGAATTTCGGCAACATCAAAGGAAAATGACGATATCAACTTTGCCTGTCACAGAGACACGGAACTGGCTTATTATTATATAGATACTCCTGGACTAATATGATACATATCTTAGATGTATTGAGTATACGTAATCTTTGAGTTGTAGGGGGGAGATTTTCTATTAAGGTGCCTGCCCCTGCCTTGCCGTTGCCTTGCCAACATTTACCGTGCCTTTTCCTATCCCTCCTATGCCTTTTCTGGTGCCTGCCTACTATGCCCTTGCCTGTGCCTCCCATGCCTTGCCTACCCCTGCTGTCCTGATTCCTCTTCCTGTTTCCTTGCCTGCCTTTGCTGTGCCCTTTCCTTGCCGTACCTAATGCCTTTGCCTTGGCAACCTCTCCGCTACACTTTCTATATTGATTGCGGAGAGTAGCGGAGCCCATTTCCTCATTAAATAAGCCAAATATAAGGTAAAAGGAAGGACGGTGGAGAGTATATAGGATTTCTATACACGATTACGTCCCTATACATCAAATTTCGACATGAAAATCTCAGTTACTCAAAATTTAATAAGGTCATTCTTTAAGTACAGTTTTTAGTAACCGAGACAACGTGTTTATTAAGGAGCATAGCGAAGGAGTGTTTGATGTTTTTTTAAAGATGGTGCCAAGCGTAAATGGTGCCGTTTCCAGTTGAGATTAAATCTGCCCACACTTTTTAGCCACGTGATACGTTACTCACTTTGACTAATATCACATGACCTTTTCTCGGACACATAGCGCCTCCAACTCAAACTTTCGTTAATCTAAGCTATATCGCAACCAACGAAAGGCCTTGTTCAAGAAAACGAAGAAAAGGTATGTTTAGCGAGCTAGTATATCACTCTTTTTTTACATGTAATGAACCCTTTCTTATTCTCAGTCACACGTAAGGCTAGTTAGCATAAAACTACCGACTGAGCTGGAATGATAACAGAACTTAGATAGCATATAGCTAGCTAGCTTTTTAAGACTTTTAGCTGGTTATAGAATGGAGCACACATAGCTAGCTATAGCTATAACGCTAATAAAAAACTAGCTACAGAGCTAGCATAAAATTAACTACTTAGCTGGGATAAAACTACCAATATTGCTAGCATAAAATTTGCTATTTTTGATGGCATAAAATCAGCAAAATAGCTAGTTAGCTAGCATAGAAAAATTCTTTCAGACAGATTTTCTAGCTATAGCTAGCTAGCTTTACATATACTACACAGTGTGTGAGATAATTCTACTCTCTGGGAAATGTCCTGTCACATAGCTTGTTCTAGCTAACATTGTGCACAAAATTTGTTGTCTCTGGCAATTTTATACCAAAAACCAAGAACCATAAAGTTTAGCAAAGTCAGCAAAAGAACATAGCTAGCTATAGTTACATATTCTGCAAATAGTACGTTACGTTCCCACTTATGATCAACTTTTTTAACCCTGTCGCTGAGCATACACCAGTGCGGCTCAAGTTACAGAAACGGAAATTATTTAAATATATAGCTATATATATATCAGGAAACTTTTTTAACGTCTACATCACCGAGGCATTTATATAAATTCTGACAAGTGGTTCTCGTGCAATCATCAACACCTACTGAAAATCTTCAAATATATATATATATATATATCATTCATTTTTTCGGTTCAATCAAAACAAATTTCAGAAAAATGAAAAAATTTCCTGTTCGGGAAATCTCATAATTTTTGAACCAGAAAATAACTTCCCGATAAAGAAATATTTTCCGTTTTTGTAACTTGACCCGAACTGTACATTGATGTCGGACACCATTCTTTTTCCGTTTAACCTTTTTTAGCATTTTCTAATTATGTCCTGAACTTTTACACCAATGCGGGATATCAAGCTTAAGTCCAGTAGCCTAATTAATTGCTATTATTTTGAAGTTTATGTTCAGTTGGAAATAAGAATTTTTTATCCTATTGTCATGCAGGGTAACAACGGTTGTTTCCGCTGTTTTTATTTAAACCAAAGTTGCAGTAAAGTGTTTTTGAAAAATGTATTACGCCTATCCGATTTCACGATTAATTTTTGATCGTGCACAAGAACTTTTCCCATAAAATATTGCAGGATTCTTTTTGCTTTAGGAGTGTAAAAACAGGTTTTAACTTGTGTTATTTTTAAATGTTACAAAAACTTTTCCGCAAAATAAAATTGCTGAATCATTATTT
Organism: Hydractinia echinata; assembly: GCA_030067915.1. NCBI lineage: Eukaryota > Metazoa > Cnidaria > Hydrozoa > Anthoathecata > Hydractiniidae > Hydractinia > Hydractinia echinata. Next base: position 79,893 of record JASGCC010000305.1, on the reverse strand, counting down.
TAGCTGTGTAGGATAACAACAGGGTGTTTACTCTCTGTTTATTTGAACCGAAGTTAGGATTGTTTTTTGGAAATGGGTATTATGCCGAAACGTATATGCGAAACAGTATACCTGTACAAATCACTCAGCCCAGTGTTAACAACAAGCTGTTACCTGTGTTTCTATTTAACAGAAGTTGCGCTAATTTTTTGTTTGAAATGGTATTAAACCTATATGGATGTGCGACATTGTTTAACTATAGTAAGTGCTCACCCTGGATTGAAATTAACTTTTAAAGTTTTGTGAGAAACATTTTGAGAAATTCGCTAAAATGGGCACAACATATAAACTGTATTTTTGAAGAAAAGTTATTATTTGAAAAATATATTACACCTGAAACATCTTACTGTTGTGTGTGCTTCACATAATTTATGATATACTGCATACTTGTACTAAAGCGCTCCACATGAATGTGTGGCACAGTTTACAAAACGTATAAAGCGCTCTACACCAGACATTTAACGCCGGGTGTTACAGTTACTTGTGACTAAACCAGACATTTCAACGCCAGGTCTAGTTAGTAAAAAGGCTATGTGAGCATATATAAGATGCACATGTAAAGTTTTTCATATATTATATTCATGCCCTGTTGGTCTAATGGCTATGACAGCCATGCAAATGAGAGATCCAGGTTCAAATCCTGGACAGGGCTAGGAAAAATATAATTATCTTGCATCTACAACAAGCAGGTATTCATAAGTATATGATATTAGCTATATTGAGTATAATAGGTAATCTTTGAGTCGTAGAGGGGGAATTGCGTACATTCATCACTTTCATTTATAGAGCCCAAAAATGCTTTGTTTTTGTAATAGATCTACCACTTTATGGTAAAAAGTTTTGTGTTGATAAACCTGCTGGGAACAAGAAACCAAAAAAGGCGTTTTTTAATATTTTTTTTGCCTTTCTCGTGGACTTCTCTGATTATTTCTATATCTTGACTTTTTAATGTTGTTGTCATTGGAACCAAGTTAATCTCAGATTTATCAAAAAATGATATGGCGTTATGACCGATTGTTTAAATACTTGTATTGGCACATAATTCTGCTAACATGATTCACTGTATATATATTGACCTGAGATAAATTTGAGACTTTTTTTTTGAGATTGAATTTGAAATATTTGCACCTCAATATTTTCTATACTCCTGGACTAATATGATACTTATCTTAGATATATTGAGTATACGCAATCTTTGAGTTGTAGAGGGGAAATTTTCTATTAAAGTCAGGTACCCCTGCCTTGCCGTTCCATTGCCTTGCCAGCACTGACCGTGCCTTTGCCTACCCTTCCTATGCCTTTTCTGGTGCCTGCCTACTAGGCCCTTGCCTGTGCCTCCCATGCCTGTGCCTCCCATGCCTTGGCTACCCCTGCTTTCCTGATTCCTCTTCCTGTTTCCTTGCCTGCCTTTGCCGTGCCCTTTCCTTGCCGTGCTTAATGCCTTTACCTTGGCAACCTCTCCGCAGCACTTTCTATATTGAGTCTTTAGTATATTACATCTGAAACGCTACAATGCTGTGTGCGTCTCACTAAATTTAAGTGAGACTGTATACCTGTACTAAAGCGCTCCACTTGCATGTGTTGCACACTCTACGGTTCTCATTAAGCACTCCACTGTGCGAGTAAGAATTTTTTCTAATATGATAACTTTTCTGTGTTGTGGATTCCGACTGCTCCTTCTTTGTGACATCGTAAGGAAATGGGCTTGCCTCAGATCCTTCAAATATAGTTTTGGAAGAGCACATAATCGTATAATGTGCTCAGGTAGGAAACCCCACATTCACGCTAAAACTGATTTTTGTGTTCGTTGTATTTTTAAGTAATACAAAACCTTGTTTCAAAAGTAGCTCACCCAACAACAACAAAATGAGTCGACTGCTGCCTGCAATGAAGTTTTAGCTCACGCTCCAATTCAAATTAATAGCTTCATCAAAACTTTAGCCAAACAGGCACAAGTATTTCTATTTTTTATTCCTCTTTTCAGGAGACATTTGCCTCAATCCAGGCCTTCTTAGGTATCCCTGTTCTTCATGCTTAAAACATGTGACAAAAACACACAAAGCACTTTCGTGTGACGAGTGTGGATTATGGGCTCATAAAAAATGTGAGCGTATTTCTGATAAAAAATATCAACAATTTATGAAGACTCCTGAAGAAAAACTGTATTTTGTTTGCACTCCCTGCCTTTCTCGTAATTTGCCCTTTGCTAATGAGGAGTTATTTGGTGAGGAAATACCAGATAACATCAATATTACTATTGATGAAAACTTTAATTTTGAGGCAATCAGAAATGAGAAGAGCTTAAAAATGGCCCATCTTAACATTAATTCTCTGTCATCCAAACTAGACTACGTTAAACAGGGGCGTAGCCAGAAAAAAAATTAACCTTAGTCGAATCATCGCACCAAAGGTGCGATAAGAACCAACTGGGGGAAAGCCAACGCCTTTTACGCCCTTTAAGCACTGAAACGCCATAAAACCGACTCTCTGACATACGCGATAGACGTTAAGTATTCTGAACAATTGATCGAAAAAGGGGAATAAATGACAACATAAAATACATTAAAATCTTTATCATCAAGGTTGTAATCAAACCAGCAATAAGACAACACAACACCATCATAATGTTCTTTATAGATTGAAAGTTATTAAAGCAATAATTAAAATGTTCATTCTTCTTTCTTCATATTTAGCACCAAAATAACGTTTTCTTTCAAATTAAAATCTTCTTTCTTCATAAATATAATAAAAAATTCAAAAATATAATGAAATGGAACCATGGACAAAACGCCTTCATACAAATCATTGAAAACCCTCATGTTAATAATCTGTTCCACACATCGTGTTACAAACATTAAAATTATGGGCATAGTTGGGATTATTAGTTAAGTAAGGAACATTCTTGCATAAAAATTTTAACCTAAGCTTGGAAAATTTGTAAAAATATGTTACGTTTGATTCAATTCATCATGTTTCAGAAATAATGTACAAAGCATGAATTACAGACAACTAAATTTAAGCAATGAGAAGAACAAGGATATGTATAAAGCTAATCTGTTTTGCTTTAAAATGTTAGCATAACAACTATTAATTTTAACAGATACATTGCCAGCATCGTCATAACATTGACCTTATCAATTCTGTATATATATCAAGAAAGTTCATAAGGTTTATAAAATGACCTTTGAAAAAGACAAACCTGAGAGCCTTCACTACAATGAATAAACCTTAAGACGTCCTCTCGCAAGTTACAATGGGCAGAATTATCGTGATCATTGACGTGTGGAGCTTGTCTTAGTGAGTGCCTACATTATATTTTCCAATACCGTTAATAGAACCTGAAGGGAATGAATCAAGGTTCTGCAGATAAAACCTTTTTAGGTTTAATAGGTTTCGATTTAGAAATCCCTTTGACGAAAAAGATTTTAAGTTAAAGGTTTGCTTTTTACAAATGGAAGAAGTCTCGTCATTAGTGCTAGAAGTACCACATTGATTAACTAACGTTTGGGCTAATGCAAAAGGAACAACTTCGAGATGATACACACGTTTCCTTTTTCTTCTATTTTGCTTTGTCATCATAATGTATGACAACCTAGCTTAAAATATTGAGCAGAACGCTTTAACGTAGCTTTACTCAAACTTAAAGAAACTGAAGGGATTAGGTTTAAATTGCCCAGAATGTTTGTCATTATCGCAAAATAAAATAGATACTGGTTGTAAATTTTTATTTGAAGGCAGATGAGGAAAAATCTTCTGATTTAAAACCGTCTTGAATCATAGCTGACCACAATCAGGATAAAAGGTTAACATATTTCTCTTAAATAAACTGTTAAGGGCTTATAATGATGATGAAGTGACAAAACAGCTGGCTGTTGTGATATAGCTTGTCTAATGACGGCTGGTTAATTATTAGAGGTTGTAACCCTCTGAAGATTCTGCATAATAGCAAAACCCTCCCTTTTAACAAGGATTCTGTCAGAAAAAATACATTGACCATTAAACAGGACGCGTAAAACAGTGGTAAAGCACAAAATACTAATAAACATAAAAAGACAACAAACAAAACAATTAGGCAATTCAAACTGAATTAATAGGCACACGTAAAATAAATAAAACTTATTATGACGAAACTATCCTTAAACGGATAAATCTTAAAATAATTCCTAACGGAACAAATGTAAACTAAAGCAGGCAACGATCTGTGCGCCAGGACTTGTGAACCTGGCTGTAGCTTTACACGTGTTAAGGGCGCCCAACACTCAGCCTTACACAGATCATTGCTGCGGTGGGTCAACCTAATGACAGTGCCAGCCTGTCATGACTGGGGTGATGTGCGTGGGCGTCAAACCACGAAGACAAGATAAGAATATCAAACCCCCTTGCAAAGCTTCTAAAATGACTCAGGGCAGCAGGATCGTCAATTCTGAAGGCAAAGTGAGCAAACTCTGCCTCCCTACTGGACTGGGGTAACAAGTGGGACCGTCAAACCCAAAGACAAGACAAAAAGTCTAGCCCCCTTGCTATGCTTCTTACAGGATCTCAAGAGAGAGAAGGGAGTGAGCAAACTCCTATTTCACGGTAAACTAAACGGCCAAGGTTAGCTGGGGTAAATTAGAACCGCTAGGGAAATTTATTCCCTCCCCCAATTTGTTTTTATGGCATGGAAAAAGTTAAGTCCTGGTAAAAAATAGTATGTAACAGGATGAATTGTTCAAGTGAGACGAATTGACTTCTGAAACGCAGCGGTCGTTGCACTTAAGCCAAGTGTTTCGTTGATCTTTAATAAATGCCCAGTAATGTCCTGCTTTTAAGGTACCTGAATGGTTAATTGTGGCGACTAATCTGTACTTGTTGCTAAAGGAAATTTCATCAGTAGGGTGAGAAAGCACGATTAGCTCGTGGTGTTTCGTAGGCACACAGTTCACCGATCTTGTATCCTTGAAAGAGGAACCATTAACTGAGGCATACCTAAGTAACTGAACAACAAGGATATCGCCACAACTGGAAATTTGTGTTTCAGTTGTGCTCTCCTGGTGTGATGAACACTGGGGGCAAAACCACCTGTCGTCGCCTACAAGCTGTTGCGACTGCGAAATTGCCTTGAAAGAGTCCCCTATTGACTTGCATGTTGGTAAAGTAAGAATTGTCTCCTTTTGTTCTTTAGAAGAGGAACACAAACAAGTGTTGCAAGATGTTGTTGTTGTTAGACTAACAGAGAGAAGATTGCTAACCAAGGAAGAAGATCCAATTAGTTCGTCAATGACTACGTGGAGCGTCTCAGGGACGTCTTGCTGAATAATAGCTTTATTCTGTGTAGCTAAGAGATCTGCTGTCTACACAGAGTTACAGAAGAGGAATGGCTAGCTAACGGAAAACTTGAAAGTGCTTTCTACACAGGAAAACAAATCTGAAGATTTACATACAGATACAAAAATTGGATGGTTCGAGTATAGAGAACTTTCGTGAAGCTCTATACAAGTTAAGGCTAAATACGGATCCACGTTTGACAGCAACATCATGCTCTCTTCACCTTCACAACTTCGCTAGCCTTGTTTTTATTTTTGACTTTCTTGCGTATTATTTTTAACCTCTCTGCGAAATTTACTAGCCAATAGGATGCGTCCAAAATTACCATAAATGGAAGACACAAGACCGTACATAGGCATAATTTTCGCAGGTAACAAAGTAGAGATTCAACACCTCAGCCTGCAAAACAAAGTGGATACTCTTAAATCCTGCGAAAACGACGTGCGAAGCGCGAAGCTTGTGTGCGCCGCCCGGGAAAAGATTTGTGCCGATGCACAATTGGTGCGCCCATCCATGTTTTGGCGGTGGCGGTGGAAAAAACGACGTGTTGGGCTGAAAAAAGTAGGTCGATCGCAGAGCCTGACTGACGCTGGCTACGCCCCTGTTAAACTTCTGCTACATCAAACAAAACGTGATGTATTCTCTATTTGTGAAATTAAAATTGATGACACCATCATTGATGTTAAAATTGATAACTATGTTTGTTATAGGAATGATCGGAATAGACGAGGTGGGGTGTTTTGATTTTTGTTAACGAAAACTTGGATATCCACCTTTTGAAATACCTATACTTTAAAATCAATACCTATACAACTATAACACAACTGTAAATGCCATGTTTCTACCATTAAATTACATATACTGACGTTCTGAGTTTAGAGCTAGCTAACTGAACAAGAAAAGTGGTGTTTTATGATCAAATTTTTAATATGATCAAATATATATGCGGACAATTTTTACCCAGGTGGAGATGAATCTATTGCTATGACGTGTTCGTACAGCAGTAAAGTTGACATGAAAGAGCGCGTAAGACCAGGCAATATTCTCTTGGTGAATTGATCTAACCAAAGACGAACAGAAAAGTAACTTTGAACAAGAATGGCAACAAAGTTCACTCTGATGTTATTGTCTGTGGTCGAAAAATTGCATTGAATGTCATCAGGAAAAAACTATTGAAATAACATGTGGATCTAGGAGTAATGCGTGAAAGCCCGTTGATCAATCGACACCTTGTCATATGGGCAGATAATGCATCTGTTATGAACAATGGTCACCTTATTATGGCAGTCAAACCTTTATATTCGCCAAAAACGTACTTCAGTAGCAAAGAGATGCAGGATTTGAAAAAAATAGATATTAATCTTCAAGAAGTAGTTGAAACACCTTCGTTGAATTTATTTGGACAATCACTCGATGGTGTTGCAGACAAGTTATCATATGTTAACACAAGATTAGAGGATGTTGATCAATTGCAATATTCAATCACGGAAGGAGAAATTACACTCAACTATAAGTATATTTAACTGGGTGTCTTAGCTACTGTTAGCCTCCAAGTCCTACACTCCCCATCCTCCATGGCTAGCTCTAACCTATGACTTATGTTGTTATTCCTCTTTTTTAATTATCTATAGCTAGCTACCTTAGTTTCCAAACTTCTCTTCTTTTATGAGCACGAATTATGATGTAACAAGCTAGCTAGCTACCTACAAAATCTTTCAAAGACTTATGTATTTTTTAAGAGTATAATTATTTTCACATTTCCTGTAAACTTTACAAGGGGACCCAAGCAATATGACAAGTGGAATAATTTTTTTTCAGAATTTAAAGCGTGTGTGTTAAGTTATTTTTTATTGTTTTGTTTCTGACATCCTGTTAAACTTTTGACAGCCTACTACATGTAAAATGCCAGGTTATTTTTACAGGGGGGTGTAGACATTTGAGTGGCAATTTACGTGGGTTTATGACTTTATTTTAATTTATGAGAGGATGGTATGGTTGTTCGTGTTTTTGTTTATGTTGCAAACTGCTGTTTTTTTAAATTTTGTGTAAACTTTTGTGGGAAAAAGACCACATGCAATATACTGAAAGAACAAATTCATGTTTTTGTTAGAATTTTATAATTGTAGTAATAACTGTTTTTGGTGATAATTAAAAAATTACTAATTGTTCGGACTAAAACTTTTTTGTTTTTTATATTGTATGAAATGCCTGATTTTTCTATAATTTGATGTCTTTCATAACCTTTTTGTGGAAGATTTATGGGCAATGGCAATATAGGACATGCTAAATGAACTGATTTTTGTTGATTTGAATGTGCTCCTCAAAAAACAATCTGTTTTACATTTTGTGTAAACTTTTGTGAGGACGAACCGTATATATATTCCAAAAATAATATCTTTGTTCATTCAAAATTTACTCCTTATTCTTTTTTGACATTTACGTTTAAAATGGTTGGTAAAGGTCACTGCAGATCATCATACTAAGAAAAATTTTTGTGTTCTTAACCGGTTATATAATTTTTACATTTTGTGTATATTTTGGGGGAACAGGATAGTATGTAACCGTATAAATGATTTTCCAGATATAAATTTGATGTTTTTTGACACTTTTGATTAAAATATTAAAGGTTTTCAACGTATAATCAAACTTAATCACTTTATAAGATGTAAATATTTGAGATGTGTCATTTCTGACTTTATTATTATTGTTAGTGTTGTACATGATTCTATACATTATTTTGATCAGCGTTTCAAGCTCTACACATTGGAAGCAACGTGTAAACAAATTTCAGGAAAAAAATATTGATTATTGACTGGTCCTGGCAGACGTCATCAAAATACAAGTTACGATTCTCTTTTCCAATGTACTCCTGCCTAAGTGGATTTTACAGTGCAAATTTTTAAAGAATTTTTTTTTTTGTACTTTAGAGGACTTTACTGACGTCAGCAAAGTTTTCGAATTTTAAAACACTTATATCTCCTTATGCGTTTGCGAACACATATGATCCTATACATTATTTATATCAGCGTTTCAATCTGCACGCATTACAGGCAACAGATAAACTACATTTCGCCAATTTTTTTTGTATATGCACTGCTGACGTTAACAAAATCTGCAAAAGAACCTAATCTTCTGCCCGAGTGGATTCTTCCACGGGCCTTATCGACAACGAATGAACTAATTTTTACCAAATGTTTTTTGTATCTGTACATACGAGGTGAATCCCATTGAGCCTTTACACGACATTAAAGGTCACATCCAAATTTGTGGACCTTACTCAAGGAGTCCCTTCAAGAAAAGGAGTTGGAAATTTTCAACACAACAATAGATTGCTGCTATGGTAAAAAAAAGCAAGGTACGTGGAAGTGACCACAGGGAATCGGTAATAGCTGTTTACAAAAATATGAAAGGGCATTGTCGCAAAGTTATTGAAGATTTATTGTTCACGCTCATGGAAATCAGTCGTCTATCATACAATGCAGCTGAAAATAGAACACTAAAATTTATTTTGCGTCTGTATAACATGACCTTTATGCATGCATTAATGTGTATCAACTTTTTTGGAAGAACCCTGACATCAAAAAAGATTACCAGCATAAAGTTTTATGGAATATACTTTCATGCAATCACAGCGCACTTGGCAGATGCTTCAAAAACAATTGCACCCAGCTCTCTGCATACTGAAAATGAAGAAAGACTGTTTAGTGCAATTAATCAAATCAGCCAGGCAACATCTTTTCGAAAACTTGAATCGATTCGTCACAATAGCATCATTTGGTTACAAGCACAACGTGAACTCAATGAAATGCTAGGGATTAAACACAACCACCAATTTTCTAAGATTGCGAAGCTTTCAAAGACATTAGGTATGTTTAATTAAAAAAAACTGTATGTTTTAAACAAATACAATTATCTTTTTTGTAATATAATCTTAAAACAAATGACATAAAGTAAGTATGAAAGTATATTTGACACTGTTGTGGGTGAGTTGTGTGAATATTTACAACAATATTTCGAAAATTTTATCCCGTTATCAAGTGTTGTATGTTACGTATTTGGCTGCACTATCGGAATTTTTTTTTTTTTACAATTTTAGGTGTCCTTAGTCTTTTTCAATGTCACTTGGAAAGAATCGCAGATTATATGAAAGCGGGTGAAGGTGAGTGGTGGCATTTTAAAAAATAGAAGATCATATTTCATGATGATGATCTAAAACCGGATTTTCGAGAAAATGGACCAGCTATAATGGAATATGGTGATGACGATTTTGTAATCCTCAAAAATGAAAGTCATTGATTGTTGGGATTACATCCTAAAGAATCATATCAAAATACCAATAAGCAGTATAAAGGTGTGAGATATGGAGGGAGATGTGACTGGTGTTATTGCAACTGATTTAATCATTAATGAAGATGAAGATGAAGAAGCAATAAAATAGTGTGATGTGATGCTTGAAGTTGAAACTCCATTAGAGAAAGAATCGAAAATTTTCGTTTACTGTCTACTGTTGGGAAAACGATAGAGAAAGTGATTTGTAGATCGTCCAGCTTACTACAGTTTGATTAACATCACATGACATTCAAAGAGACAAAAAATGAAGCATCAAGAAAAATATGCATGAATTTGATAAAAATTCTGGAAACTAAGATGAAAGCAGATCCGAACTGTGCAAAACATTTCAAGAGACATGGGAAAAAGAATTTTACTTGCGAAAGAAGAAAGTGCCTCATGATGATATCTTTTTGCTGATGATAACTGCACCAAAAACTAACAAAACTAATAAAATTGTAGTATGTAAACGGTTGTTCAAATTGTGACTAGACTTTCTCAAAACTTTGCTTTGTCATACATTGCTTTGTCACACAGGTCATACATTGATAGCAGCAATTCATTTTGTTGAAGTATATTCATGTATATATTGTATTATGGTATATGAAACCTGTATAAATATTACTTTATAATAATAATAATTGTTTTTTTATTTCGAAATCTCATACTTATCTATCTGCATACTGATTTTTTTTGTCGAATAATCTGACAATGCTTTACATAAGCTACTCTCGTTTGTGCAAGAGACAGGATTGGTACCTATATATTCCCAGACAATTCCATCAGATCAAAAAGATCAGATCAAAAAGTATACATAGATAGTCTTTTTTTCTCTCAGTATTTCGTTGTTTTGTGTATATCTACTAGTATTCAGAATTAAGTTTTATATACACAAAGTGTAACCACCGACATGTAAATCTTTCGGACTGGAACAATTGTAACATTAGCAAGAATTGTGACAAATTGTTTTCTCTTGTTGTGAGCATTTCTCCGTGGAGAGAGTTTTAAAATAGTTTCAGGCTATCAAGCGTGGAATTATTCTCAAAGATCTCTTTAACATTAGCAAGAATTCATCACCCTTTTAAATGGGCACATTCGTTAAAAGATTAGTGTTTGCTTAAATTTATGCGATTATACGTTTTTTATAAGCAACAATAAGCAAGCAAAGTTTTTATTAAAAGTGTTAACCAGACGAGAATGCAATTGATAAGTTATTTTTAAATCTACTTGTAGGATTGGCGATTTCTTCAAATTCAAAGACAGCCCCTCGAAGACTCTGCGTTTAAAAGTCGTATACAAATTTGAGTGCGATGGCTGCAATGCTATCTATTATGGTAAAACCATGCGATATTTGAATGTTAGAGCCTGCGAGCATATGGGCGTGTCACATTTGACTGGAAAAACCGTCAAAACGCAGCATCTTAGTGCTGTTTCTGAACATATACCCTATTGTAATAATAGGTCTGTTTTTGACAATTTTAACATACTCTCCACCAAACGTAATAATTATGATCTCGAGTTGAAGGAGAGCTCGCTAATCCGTAGGGACAAACCATTAGAGTACAAGAAAGAGTTTTGAATGAGGCTTGGGTTATTCAACGAACGAACGAGATTTCTTTTTGTTTTATTTAGCTCTACAAAGAAAATGTACAATTCCTTACACAACTTGCTATTGTCGCAAACAAAGAAAAAAAAGCGGGTGTCGAATTTTACTGATTTTGGTGTCGTAGAAGAAATATCACATACTATTTTTATTTTTGATGCTATTTTTTTACTAGCTACTATTTTACTATGTCAAATTTACTTACGTCGGAAAAACTGTGGATTCAGCTTTTAATCTTAAAATCCGGCAACAATGAGCAGTTTGGCATCTGTGACACCACTGTCTTGTGAATAGATAATACAGGTAAACCTTTGGGACCGGAAGTCCAATTTTGATAACAAGACTCCTTTCTTTTCCTTGGCGGATTACTTCGGATTCAACTAACAAATTCAATTTTGCGATAGTTGAATCCTAGCCTATGTTATCGACCTGGAATCAGGAAATTTCAACCATGCTCGAGAATGATTCATTTCGCCGTAATCTCCTTCCAAGAGTTTCCTATTCTTCTGTTTGCTCTGTAAGCAAAAAAGCTCAGAAAAGAAGCTCTGGGAATGACATTGGTGTCGTTGTTCTCATCTCCATGAGATGCGCAAAAGTCTTGGAGTCAAAGCTGTAAGTTGAGAACCAGCTTGCCTGAAAATGAAAAATGAAATGCGCAGAGTTTCTTAAGTGGATTACGAAGTGGATTAATTTTTGCGGTTTTTGAAAAATTCGCGAACTTGAATCTCCGCGAAATATTTGCATTGGTGACCGTCCACGAAATTCGATCCCTACAAAAATATCGAAGATTCAGTTGTGCGTACAGTTTCAACCATTTTTAGGCACTTATCTAGAAATGTTGGTACTTTGTGACTAAAAAATGCACTTGATATTCAAATCATCAAGATGTACCTGGGTTCTACCCATAATTGATGTTTTAAGACAAAAAAGCTCTTAAAGTTTTTTTTTTTTTTTACAAGGGCAGCGCCCGAGCACCGGACTTCCTTTTAGTCTAGAATAGTGTCTGATTTTAAATGGCTCTAGTAAAAAGATAACCGCTGCAAAACAATAAAAAATGGGAATAAACGTACGTTTTTGCCACAATTTTGAAATAAAACATAAAAATATTGCCACGATAAGGCGAATATAATGTTAAATTCGCTCATTAAAACCGCAATCCTCGAAAATAAATCCCCGTGAAATATATGATAAAGCCTTGTCCGCGAAGTTAAATCCCCGCGAAATACTCAAAATGAATAGTCCGCGAAATTTTGTCAACGTCAAAATTAATCCACGTAAGGTCCTTTACCTACCCATGCCATGCACATGCTGGCGGCGCAGTAGCCTACCCACATAAAACTTGCTGAACTTGTTAAAAATGCGTATATTGAAAATCGGATATTCTAAACAATCATCCACAAGTGATAGTGGCAAAAGGTAATTTTTTAGAAAGAAAGGGTGGGAACGAGTTTGTTCAAATTATACAATGTAGAAACGATGAAAATGAAACCTGTATACGGATACGTAGGTGTTTATCATCCATCGCGATGCAGTACTTTTGAGGAAAGAAAAGCACGATAGCATCTTAAAATGTATATATAAAAAGAAATCGGAATATGAGTGGTAAGGCTGAAAGACATAGACTCTAAGACGCTCTCATCGGCATTACCGCGACTACGGCACAAGTCCCAGGGAAGTCAAGTAGCAAAAAAAGCCAGTGACCGCTCATTTTCAACGATAACGTGCGATGTCTAGCGATAACTGCTCTTTTATTTAATATTTATATAAATGATCTAATGTTTATTTTAAATGATAGAGTCGATGTTAGAGTTTGTAATTACGCAGATGACAATACACTTTATACATCGGGCAAACAATTTGAGGAAATAAAGTTACGGTTAGAAAGTGCTTTTTCAACTGTTAGCACATGGTTTTCCAATAATGGGCTTCAGTTAAATTCTGAGAAATGAAAACTGCTCATTCTTGGAAAATCAAAAGACGAAGAATTTGTTACTTTAAGTTTGAAAAATAATATATTACAAGAGTCTCAATACGTAAATTTGTTGGGTATAATTCTTGACAATCAGCTTTCTTTCAGGCAACATGTTCTTCCATTATGTAAGAAGGCTAATGCCAAGATCAATGCCCTAAAACGTATATCACCGTATATGTCTAATTATAAGCGAAATATTATTGCAAATTCATTTATTTATAGCATATTTAATTACTACCCTCTTATACGGGGATTTTCAAGTAGAGCTCTACTACATAAAATTAATAGCATTCATAGTAGAGCAAATAGACTTTTATGAGACAGAGTTGAAAATGAATGCTGAATCAGTATTCATGACAAGTTCTGCCGAACATTGTTAAAGTAGGTTTCAAAACAAAAATAAAACAGAATCCCTCCGACATGAACGATGTTTTTGCATTCAATTGCAGAATTCGTACCACAAAGCATGACCTATTAAGCGTGTCTTATATTACGTCTAAATTATGGGAGAAGCTTCCTAACTCTGCCCGAAATGCCTCTTCGTTGTCCTTATTCGAACACGGGCTAAACAACATTCCGTGTATTCAGTGCAGTTGTCGTCTCTGTGCCACATATATTTATAACGTTGGATATATGAATTAGCTTCTTCTTATCTTCTTTTTTTTACTTTATTTTAGGACAGTCGATTTTAATTAGCGTAAGGCTAACGTATTTTAGCTATATTCTTTAAAGTTTCTAGCCCATTTTATTGTATATCGACTTTAAAGAAAGAATAAATAAAAATAAAATAAATAAAAATTATTCTTAAAAAAGATCAAAAGACAACATGAAATTTTATAGCCAAAGTATGTACCTAACATGACTTTTTCTTCGAGATAATAAAAGATTATTTTTCAGTGTGAGCGCTTTTATCGCTTCATACTAAGTTGATTTTGTTGCAAGATATCGCTGGATATCGCTAGTTATCGTCCAGTGTGAACTACGCTTAATCGTGATCAAATTTCCATTTGTCGAAATATCGACCTACAGAAAAGCAAACACAGACGAACATATAAAGTCAGAAATACTTTTCAGTAATTATTTGAGTTGGCATCCCGGACCTACAACCCACCGCATAAATTGTGAGAAATCCACCTCATTCGATGCCATTTTTGGCAAACACAAGCGAACGAAAGTGTCATAAAAGGCTTCATAAATTATTTAATTCCTGTGTGTTCCTTTTTGTTGATGAGTCTCCTTCAAAAAGCGTTGGTAATAGTTATACCTCATAAGTTATTTTTCTGATGAATGTCACATGACCTGCTGTATCTGAGGACTTCAGCTGACATTGAAATTTCTCATATTCTGCGGGCACACTTTATGTTATCATGTATTATTACGCACGATGAAGAACTTGGTGTCGATGGGGAAGATAGTCGGAAGAAAAGGGAGGTTGAACCGGAGACGAGTAGAATTTGTTCCGACCTTAATGCAAAAAAATAAAATTGAAAAGATGGCTGAAAAGGCTGTCGAAGAGAAGGTAAATATATTCTTTCAAAAGTATAACTCCATTTCCCTCCGAAATCTCCTTTTGTTTGTGCGGTTGTCTTTGGTCACATTAACCAGAGACTATAATTATTTCCTGTTCGATTTCCTACGTTGTAGAAAAGAATGAAAGTTACAAAGTGCACGCACAATGATAAACTGGACCAGTTAAGTCTTAAAATTTAAAGTCTAGAGGTTTTGCTCCTTTAAAGAATATGCTCATATAAAAGAACACTATTCTTCCTTTTTCCAAGGAGTTAATTGGCCCAAAAATTGAACGAACAAACAAACAGAGAGAGTAGGACAGGACTTCTGTAAAGGGTACAAGGGTTTCGACTCATATTCCTGAACCAAGGTACCCAAAATGTCTAGCTGAGTCACCTCAAAAGAGGTGACTCAGCGTTAATGTATTTATCATATATCTTATTTTAATCTTGATGTTTTTACCACACTAAGCATACACACATATTATACGTTATTTTGAAGGAAGAGCCAATTTGTAATATTTGATTGGAGTCGAAATATACAGCTATTATTATTATTATTAATATGAGGACTTTTGCTCAAATCTCAGATCTCTATGTAGTTTGCAATTCTATAGTTTTAATTTAAACAAATATATATTGGTAAATTATTCAATTAGCTTTTTTTTCCTATTGTTGATCAGTCTTCTTCAAAAAAACCTATGGTAATACTTATGCTTTATTAATTATTTTTCTGATTAATGTCACATGAGCTGCTGTATCTGAGGATTTGGGTTAAATTTGCATTTACTCGTATTTCACGTACACACTTTATGTTAGCATGTATTATTACATAGGAGGATAAACTTGGTGTCAAGAGGACACGTAGTCAGAAAAAAAGGAGGAAACAACGAGAATTTGTTCTGGTCTCGATAAAGAAAATAAAAGTATAGAAATGGCTGAAAAGACGGCTAAACAGAAGGTAAGTATATTCTATTTGTTCAGTATAACTCAATGTTCTCTGAAATCTTTGATGCGTTCATACTCGTGTGTCTTATTTCACAATGACCGAAATTTGGAGAGCTTTCGAATATTTGATTTGTTGCATTTATTGTTCTCGTGTTTAGGTTGACTGTAGCGTTGATTTCAGTGTAGAAGCACCTGGTGATGAAGTAGAGGTAACTTTTTACTTCTGTACACTGGACATAATAGATGTGTTGTTGAGATTTATATGAATATTCCTTGAGGCCGAATGGAATTCTTATTACTTTTCAGGTATCAAATGAATTGAAATATCGACTTATGCAAGCTGATCACATCCCTCTTGAATCATTGCCCTGTTTGAATATGTAATTTATCCTTTTTGTATTTGAAATGTATTTTTTTTTGTTATTTCCAACTGAGCTGTTTCTGATGACTATGGCCTTTTTGGCGACCACTCTTCTATCATTTGCACCGACGTTAGCGATGATGCCAGTAGTATTATCCCGAACTTCTCTGAACGTCCAATTTCTGTCGCTCTTATTAAAATTTTTAGTGATGTAAAATTTGGAAGGACACTATGGGCTCTAGAAAACCTGTTAACCTTGAGAGTCACATGATCCTCATCACCATCATTTTCTCACAAAGTCATTGAGCTACAGGGGTGCATTTTCTCACAAAGTCATTGAGCTACAGGGGTGCTCTTTGAAAAATACCTAATCACTATTATTTTGCAATGAATTCGCTCTATTATCAATACTCTCGCATTGTTTAGAATCCAACACTCACTTATCATTCACTTTCACTAATTTTGAAACTAAAACGACAATACTTTCAAGTGAAAATATTAGTTTTACCATTTAATATCAACTGCAGATTTCCAATGTAAACCGTTGAAATGGATTATTGAAGAACCTTGACCTAATAATATGACAATCATATTATAAATAACCATTTTTGCCTTTCAGGAAAGTGATTTCAGCGGTGATGATGAAACGTACGAACCTTCTGGAGTTGAGTCCGATTCTGATTCATCCGCGTTCAATTCCGACGTAAATGATGCAGTGGCACTGATCAGTTCAACAAAGAGATCTGTAAAGGAACAAAATGCTTGTGATGTGAGCCAAAATTTATCGGATGTTCGGGAAAAGAAGAAGGAAGATTCTCCAGGTGATGACACCAAAGCATCAAACAAAAATAAAGTGTCAGCTACGAATGAAGTAACTGTGGCAGGAACACGCAACACCGGTGGAAAAAAGGTTTGGGACAAAATGCATTATTGCGTTTACTGTTGTGAAAAAATTAAAAAAATGGCGCGTCACTTGCTTGCATGTCATGCAGAAGAAAAAGAGGTTGCTCAAATAACAGCAATTGAAGTCGAAGAAGGCGACTCTGATAAGTTGAAGTTAGAAAAACGCCACGAAAGAAAAAGGTTGTTTTACAAGCTAAGAAACGTGGAAATTTTCTCCATAACTCTCTGGTAGTGGAGAAACGGCCCTCTGAAAAAAGCACGAGTACGTCTTGTCTTGGTTATTACAGCCAATGGGAACTATCGATTCACATGGTAAAATACAAGGAGGTTCATGTCAGCTATACGCGTTAGCTAGGCTAGTTTTTGGAAATGTTGTTCTGAAGTTATGAACCTGCAAGATTGTCTTATGCCAAAACATTGTGTAGTTGAAGCTGCTACGGAATTAGCAGGTTGGAATGAAGAAGACGGCACGCTTTCCATCCGTCTATCGGGATCAAGCTGGGCAATTCACTGAAGAAATGCTGTAAGATACTGAAAGGATTTCCATAAGGGAGAATTTGAAAAGTATTGGAAACAAGCAGATGATTACATCGAATTGTTGGAACTATCATGGAATAATGAGATAAGCAGAATCACTCGAAAAGAACTGGAAGGTAGAAAATTCAATCGCCCTCTTCTGCTTCCTCTTACTGAAGATTTGCAGTCGCTAGGGAAACATCTCAAAAGGACTATTTCATCGGCAACCACATCGTTAGCGAATGACAATTCGTACAAAGAGAATATAGGAATTTATCTACAACTATTTTGGCAAGTATCATTCTTTTTAACCGTCGACGAAATGGTGAGCCTGCTTTACTGACGATCCAGGACTACGAAACTAAGATTGCAGCCTCTTTGGTCAACGAATAAATCAAAGAAAGTTTATCACCCTTCGAATTGCAATTGAGCAAGTCCTTCAAAAGGCTGGAAGTTCGCGGTAAAAAATGCCGAAGAGTGCCATTGTTGTTAACAAAGGAAATGGAATCTGAAATAGCTTTACTCATTAAGTTAAGAGTGGATGTGGAAACAAATCCCCAAAACCCCTACGTTTTTTGCGGGACTAGTAATGGTTCTGTCAACAATGTTCGTGGCCCCGATGCCATGAAGAAGCATGTACGCCAATGCATGTTAAAATGCCCTGAAGCTATATATGGAACGAATTTGAGGAAGAATGTGGCCACGCTATCACAGTTGTTAAATTTGAAAAAACGTAAATTGTAGATGTTGGCTCGTTTTATGGGGCATGATTTAACGATACATAACTCAGGGCTGAAATTATCAAAATTTAAGAAATTCCAGGCTGAACCAAATGCTTCGGTTTTGTATTAAAAAAGTGCATTGTATATAAATTAAATGTTCTCCTCCTGAGGTAACAAGGGGAGAACAATGTAACAGTCATAAAAGCTCTATGCTTTTTGTTATAACTGCCTTGACCAGGCCTTGAACCTGAATTTCCTACAATGTAGGTGCCTTGCATTAGACGACTAAGGCTTTTTTTTCTAGAATATATAACAAAAAATACAAATATGTATACATCAGTAGTTTTAAACGTCATAAAACAACTTTATCATTTCAATCAAATTTGTACAAAAATCCTCGTCATACAAAATTTCATCAACAACAAAGCCATGTGGAGTCCAAAGCATAAAAAACATTTTTTCAGTTTTTTTGCATACATTTGCAATTAACATTGCGTATAATACTTGTGTGTGTTTTTCACCACCTTTTTTCCATCCTTTTCAATAAAAAAATCAATTGCAACATCTGTTGGGTACTTGTGGCTAATTGAAAATGTTTTTTCAACGCACCGAAATAATCTCAATAAGCCCGGGCTGAAATTCTCCATGTAATCACCCCCTAAGTCCCAATTTTGGACGTCTTTTATATTTGAAAAAAAATTATCGCAAAAGTATATGTATAAAATTAACATCTTGCCATATTTGCTCATATGAAATTTATTTTAAAGGAATTATATGTGAAATTATTAAAAAAAATTAAAAACTGCATTAATTAAATAGCGCATAAGATGTTTTGGAATAAGGTACTTATTTTAGCATGTGGCATTCATACCTGATTTAATTTATTTTTAAGAGCATATTGGACAACTAACTTAAAGTTTGCATATACTTCATAGCATGTAGAATTAAGTTTTTATTTAGAATTGTGTTGTACCACGAAATTTCGATGGTCTTGTGACAACTGCTGTTGTTGCAACTGAAATAGAAAAATTGCGTAATTTTGGTTTACATAAAAAACGTATGTTTAAATCTAATATTAAATGCATGTGGAATTTGTATGTTATTGAAGTTATTTTTAGCTATTAAATTTTCTTTTTTCAAGACAAGCATAAACTTGGATTGCTACAGAAACCGGGCCCAAAAGCTTCAGTTGTTCGCATAAGGTTATATCACCTACCTGATGTATTATGCAAACCAAGATTTACAAACCCTCATTCTCCAATTGTAAAACAACATTTTTGGAATGAGTATAGTAAGTTACAATATATCAGCCTGTATATCTCACTCAACCTCAGGCTTTCCTTTTGATTTGCAATGATTTGAAAGTGTTCTGTACTTTATGGTATTATATAGGTTACACTGAACATGATATGATATGCAGAAAGGCAAAATAAAGAAGATGAACATCAGCATACAGAATTTAGTGTTTTTAAAATCAGTCTTGGTGGTTTATTTTTTAAAGTGAATGTAAAAACACCAAGTAATATATAAATAAGAAATTTTAGAGTGACATTGGTTTTGGCAAATGTCAACGAATACCCGTACTACACAATTTTTAGTACTGAATGTAAACCTATCACAACCATGCATGCTAGAACACCACTAAAATCAATCTGTACACTCACATCTCTCAACTGCACAGAAACTGTTTCTGTTTCATCATCAAATGTGGCTATGTACAGATTTGTTACAGTTACACACAGTGAATATTTAAAACAGAGTTTGTTCCATTATACCATTGAATCGCTTGCAAGCACCCCAACTGGACTTAAAGTACGGTCTTTTTTGGGAAGAATTGCTCCTGCAGCTTCTATCAAAATTTGTTTACAAGCTGAAAATATATTACCACTGCCACTAGTAAGGCTAGTTGAAACTCCAATGTAACGTAACAGTCAACCTGACTATATTAATATCACATCATCATCTGTAGGTCCTCTGAAGCAACATTGCCATCACAGTTGTCAACTTTATCAGTTACTAGGTTACATTTTCCAACAATGCATCACAAGCTTGATGATGTAGATTTTTTCAATTCCTCTTTGCCTTTCAATTTTACTAACACTGTGACGTTACCATCAAATACTATTTCCAAGTTAATAGCATCTAGCTTCTCACATTAGATTGATAGTTCTAAAGAAGTTCTAAAGCTTCTTCAAATATTGATAAGCAAAAGGAACAGAAAGAGGCGGGAAAAAGAATCTGAGGGAGGTGTGGGGGGTGGGGGGAGAAACAGCAGGAAGTTGAATACTCTGTATATTTGCAAGACACATTTAATTCACAAGTTCCATTTGAACCAACATGTGACAAATATATTATGATTAGTGTTAGGCATGTTACACTAGGAATCCAGCGTCGTAAGTTTCCACTAGAAAGCAGGTCTCACAGTGTGTATAACTAGGTAGGATCATTATCAAGATTTCCAATGTGCTTTCAGTTATACAAGACACACATCATACATATATCATATTATGAAGAAGTTGAGGACTATACATTAGTCTTGGGCATGCTAGAGAAGGAACATGAGAGTCAAACTGCTACGATCATTGACAGATATGAATATGCTAATAGTGAAGCAGATTCTTCAAATAAAAATATTTACGTAGTCGTGGATGATATACCAGCTATTGGAGATTTTACATGCAATTTGGTTGCCCTTCTGTCATCCGCTAATGATAAAGTTGGCCAGTTGGAATCTTCAGGCCCGCTCATCATACCGCAAGTAATTTTGGCAAATGCTGTTTAGGCAGAATGTTAATTTGTTGAAGTCCAAAAGAGTGGTCTGGGCTGGTGAACCTTCTGTAGACGAGGGTGGACCTTACAGGGAATTTGGGTGCAATGACCATTATTTATATTGGTAGAGGACCCCAAGCCTTTAGCATAAGTGTTGTAAATTATATGTTTACGGGATCTGTTAATAATATAAAAAATCATGTTAAAGATGGTCATCTATCAGCCGTGTTGGAGAAAATAGGTAATGGAGATACTTTTCCTTTAATACAGAAATTTTGAGATTATTTTTTCAACATAAAAACGAGGCACGGCTGTACAAATTGATTTTTGCATTAGTGAACAAGCCTTGTAAACATGGCGTCGAGTTCTTCACCAGCTTATATTTATAACGAATTATTGTATGATATTGATGAAAATATTGAAGTAATAGTTACGAAAGATACCGAAGAAGGTTGGGGTATATCACTGAATAGGCTATAGTAAAAACAAAAGATCGTAGTATGAAGTTTATGAAGGAAAGATACCTTTCGACGAATGATGTTTATACCAAGACATTACAGAACACTTTCAAGGTCAAAGGGGTATGTAAAGTGAGTATGAAGAGTAAAAAAAGAAACGTGATGATAAAACTGAATAAACAAAATGGCAAGGTCATAAAAGGTAACTGCACCTGTTAAGCTGGAAAGGCAGGGTACTGTAACCATGTTATGGCGTCGCTTTTCGAACTTGCTGATTATTCCTTACGACAACTCAAAACTGTACTGGAAGAAGTTGCCTGTACAAGTCAAAGTCGGCAGTGGAGGATACCATCGGATAAGCAAAATATGCTAAAGCAGCAATGACAACAAAATCCAAGAGAATGTCAGGAAAAGGAGTTTTTCATCAACATTATATGATCCTAGATTAAATCATGATCAACCGAAATCTATTCAGAGAATGAATGATCTCGAACATTCAATTAAAGAGAAAGATATTCGAATTGGTTTTGACATGTTATTGATCATAGTTTACCCTCGACAACAGCAAAACATGGTGATTTTTCAGTTGGTAGCCCTATGTCATATCACCTTGCTCTGTTTGAGGGGGATTTTGAAATACTAACCACATTAATGCATTCAGTCACAGTACATGAATTTGAACATTCTAAGATAAAACTTTCCAACAAATTATTTCCTATTAATCATGACTGCATTCCACAAGATTGGGGAATAATATCATATACAGAAATGATCTTTTTTGAAAATATATTCGTTGAGAGTAGTGACAACTCACAAGAACTAGAAAGAAACACAGTTGGTCAGGATAAAAACACATTATGGATGTTGGAAAGATCGAAACGAATCACGGCTAGTCAAGCTCACAAAGTATTTATTCGTAAAAAAAAACTTGGCAATATCATTTTGTGAAGATGGGTCCAAAAAGTTAACAAAATTTGTACAAGAAGCTTTGACATTTGGCAAAAAATATGAAAGTGTTGCACAGAATAAGTTCTTTGAATACATGACTCATAAGATCAAAAGGAAGAGAATAGGAGTAACTACATCGCAATGCAGATATAACTAGCCTTTTAAGACAGAGATGTTAATGAAAAAAGGAGGTTTCTCTCCAAAGAATAAGAAGCCACTGGAGAACTTCTGTATTCTCCCCTTTACAGGGATGATCGAAAAGCTAATGGATTAGTACGAGACACTGGTCTGGTTGTTCAACTATATTTATTTTGGCTTGGTGCTAATCTGGACGGTTTTAGTTCAATACATTTCTGAGAAACCAGCTTTACTTGAAATAAAATGTCCGTACATAAAAAGAAATTTGTATCCTACAGAACTGCTTGAAGATGAAAGGTTTTATGTTGGTCGAAAATAAGATTTTCTATATTTGAAAAAAGAGCATCAATTTGGATATTTTACTCAAATTCAGCTACCTATGGGTTTGGCACAAGTGCCGCAATGTTACTTTGTTAGATATGCATTCAAGGGATTGCTAATTTTGAAAGTTGAATTTGATGAAAAATATTTTATAGAATTGGTACAAAAGTTGAATTATTTTTACAAAATGTATTATTTAAAAAATTTATATAGTTGAGATTGTGTCGGTGTCTTATATTTAGTGTAAACATATGAAGTGCATAATGCTGTCTTACATAAAAAGTTGTCTTTCCTACAGATACTGCATAATATTGTATACTGATAAATAGGGTATACCTTAAGGGAAGAAATTTTTGCGACGAGCAATTACTGCAGGAAATTATTTTGGCGAAATTTATTATTTATATTATATTTATTATTTATAAATCTTAAACACTACAAAAGTAACCATGAAAAAAGTGTGAAAATAATAATGAACTTCAAATACTCTCAGCGATTCGTAAAAAGAGTTATATATGCAAAATTTACTTATATTGACAGGTGACATTATGTTACATAAAAGACATGACATTGTCCAAATCTGGTTAATAGAGCCATGTAATGTTAAAAGAATCTTATTTCGTAGCTGTTTGAACTTTTTGACGCGTTGAATTTCACGTTCTACATGAATACGGACAGACGCAATAGTCTGACTTTCAACAACATCTCTCTCAGAAAATTGATCTTTTTTTCCAAGAAAAGAAGGTATATTCAAGTGGACGCCTAGTGCAATTGTAAAGCCTCGATCTGCCATCAAACTGCCTTCTTTATCCCAGAGTTCTTCGTTTAGAATACCTGACCTAGCTACAATCTTTTTGTCAGAAATTGAACCCTCATATAACTGACTGATGAACGTGATAGCACCAGATGGTGCTATTCCAAATAGACCCTTGTATGTTACATGGCTCTTATAGTATAAATACATATGGCTTTGACTTGACAGAGAGGTAGTCTCTAGCAGAAAGCTCTGTGCAGTCAATATTACATCTGGTGCTAGGAAATGTTTCTTTAAAGCTCTCTGGCATAATTTCCATTATAGTATTTTTGATGGCCATATCGGTATAGAGCTCAGTGAGAAATATATAAAGTTCGACCAACTTATGATATAGCGTGACCCTGTGGATTGTGAAAGTTGAAAAAGCCAAGCTGTATGTCTCAAACTAAATCCACCTTTGAGCCAACTCAAATATAAAAAAAGCTGATCTTTTCGGTTCGATTTTACTAGAGGTCTCTTTTTTTCCAGCCGCTTTATTAGATGTTGTTGATGTAGGGGACTGCAACACTTCTTTGAGATCAGCTTCCTTCAATTTTGAATCATACTATCATACTTTCTTTCTCATATGTGAATTGGTTATCTGGCATATTATGTTCACTACTAAGCAATTTTTTTTCAAAACAAAATCGCCAGAAAAGAGTTTTGATCTTATTTTTACGCGTTACCTTCACTGTCCCGTTAGTCACCAAATTAATAAATAAAGTTTTATTTTTGCACAAATAAAAATAATTTTAGCATGAAAATGTGTTTTCTATTCAAGTTCATGCAGGACTTGGGCATAAAAGAAAAATTCAAAAAGTACCTATGTTGCTCCCATACTTTCATTGCAAAACTGTGTCCCGTTAGTCACGTGACAAGATTATTTGAAGATGTAAAATGAGGTGGTTGTATGTAACATCACTAAAAGAATATCAAAGTTCATACCTAGGTTTTCTTCTTATTTAATATGGAAAATGTGCATATTCTAGGTACAATACACCAACAGTAGTCCTGTAAAAAGGGTCTTTAAAGTGAAAATTCAAATCAATTTTTGTATTTTGTGCCAGCTCAGTTCAAAAATAATATTGTGTGCTAACTTGGTGCACTTATAAAAGCACATGTTTTTCTTTTTCACTCATTTTCATTAATTTTTTCAAGTTGAGGACATCAGCTTAATCCTTTTTTTTTAACTACAACATCAAGAAAAATTAGAAGAAAATAATGGAATAACAAGGGG
Organism: Hydractinia echinata; assembly: GCA_030067915.1. Classification (NCBI taxonomy): domain Eukaryota; kingdom Metazoa; phylum Cnidaria; class Hydrozoa; order Anthoathecata; family Hydractiniidae; genus Hydractinia; species Hydractinia echinata. The sequence goes on along the minus strand of JASGCC010000305.1, from coordinate 55,021 downwards.
TAAGCATACTTTCATTTAATTCGTTAATTTTATTTACATGAAATGTCTTTCCTAGCATTCAATATTTGTTTCTTAAAAACCATGAAGATTATGTCTGTTTTTTTTCACTTTTTAGGAAAATAGTGTGGATAAGTAGCTGAAGTCTGTTGTTGAAAGAAAGAGAAAGGAAATGACGCAACGTAAAAAAGATGGTTCATATGATACCTATTTGTCAAAACAGCGTGAAAGAATGAGACACAAGCGACAAATTGAGAAAGAAACTCGTAAAAAGTTAGGTGAAAATGAACTGCTTGAACTTAAGGCAAAGAGAAAAGCAAAAGAACGAGAAAGGAAAGCAAAATATAGAGCCAGCAAGAAAAAGATAAGTACACCTGATCCTTTAAATTCACCATCACTAAGTACCTACAGTAAAAAAGCATCATATGGAAATGCAGTCGCCAGAGTTAAACGCATGTTGCCAGGTAGTCCCAGAAAAAAGAAAGCTGTTATAAAGCTGTTAAAAGTAAAACCATTTTTCAACAAGGGTAAGAAGATCTCATCTCAAGCTCTTAGCAAGGAAACTAAAGCATGAATTGTAAGTTTTCATGAGAAAGACGATATTTCACGAAAGGCACCAGGGAAGAGAGATGTGGTGACAACTAGAGAAGAACATAAAAAACATAAAATCCGAAAACGTCATCTTACAATGGGAGTTATGGAGGCATACACATTGTGGAAAGAAGAACACCCAGACAAAAAAGTAGGCAAGTCGACATTTGCCAATTTGCGAACACTTCATGTTCTCCTCATCTCCGAGTTACCAAATGTCGGGGTATGTGTTCACCATAAAAATTGAACACTTCTACTAGACAGGCTACATACATTTAATGATCAATTTCCCCAGTATAACACAAAACGTCCATTCTTGTGGGCATGCAAAAAAATACTGATGACTGCTGGTTCAACCGTTGTAAGACATGTAAGGATGGAAAAATCTTCCAATCCATATATCCTCCTCCTGCATAGCCTGCTCTTCCTCAAGCAGTATCTGATGATGAAGATACTGAAAAATCTGTCATTAATTGGTACCAATGGAAGAAAATCCTGAATGATCGTGGTAAAAGCAGATTAGAGAAGATATATAAAGAATGTACTATCAAAATGTTGTATTCCAAATTAATATATATGCTTCCGTACTTTACAACCCATTACTTTGTAAAACAACAGCAACCAAAACGCTACCAGGAGTTGAAAGAAATGCTACTAAATAATTTAGACACTGCCGTTTTACAAATTGACTTCGCTGAAAATTACACAACACAATGGCAAGACGTAGGACAATCTGCACATTGGTGCAAGGCTCAGATCAGCCTAATGACTGCTGCACATTGGCATGGAAACAGCTGCAAATCAGCAGTTGTTGTTTCAGATGATACTGATCACAGCAAAGATTCAATTGTTGTCTTTTTATCACATCTAGTCAAGTCATTAATCAGCTCTGAAGTGAAAACTTTGCACATTTGGTGTGATGGTCTATCAAGCCAGTTTAAAACCGCTACATAGCTGCTATCCTACCAGAATTAGAATCACGATATGATGAACGGTATTCAATTGAAGTCCAATGATATGGCATGTAGTGATGGCGCTTCAGCATGGTTATCAACATTACCAATGAAAAATCAGAACTGAGCACTCAACAAAAGAGAATTTTATGATGCGATTGTTTTACGTTATGGTTGGAACATGTCACGAATACCTTCAATATGTGTGTGTTCAAAGAAGAATTCCATTGAACATGCTTTACAATGCAAAGTTGGTGGTTTCAACAGTCTGAGGCACAACGAGTTACGTGATTTGGTGGCAGAAATGTTGTCAGAAGTTTGTAAAGATGTAGCTGTGGAACTGATTATCTCAAGCACAAATGAGAAGTCAATAGAGTTACGAGCTGATGTAAGCGCGCGAGGATTTGCCATTGCAAAGGGCATTTTTTGATGTGCGGGTATTTCACACGTTCGCACCAAGTTATGTAAGCCAAAATATGAACACGCTGTTCCAATCAATGGAAAAGGAAAAGAAAAGAAAGTATAACAAAGCTGTTCTAGTACACGAATACGGATCGTTTCCATCGCTAGTATTTTCGAGCAATGGTGGGATGTCTAGGGAGACATCAACATTTATGTCTAAAATTTCAGAACTGATATCCATCAAAAGGAACCGAACTAAAAGCGAGGTAGCCTGTTACGTCAAAAGGAGATTATCATTTAGCATCATTCGAAGTGCTACCATATGCATAAGAGGATCCAGATGTCGAAAGTTTGCACCTGTTCCTATGAATGAATGTGACATTAGAATCAGTAACGTCTCAAGCAAAATTTAATAATATTCTATTTTCCAATCCTACACATGAACGTTTTCCCTGCTAGTTTTCAGCAACTCCTTGTTGGAATTTAGTTTAAGTGGACCATGTGTTCAAGATCTTTATAATAATGTAATAGTAAAAATATTTAGTGGTATTATAATGTACTAGTCGATAAGGCCCGTGGAAAAATCCACTTAGGCAAAAGGCCATTAAAAAAATAGGTTGCTTTAGATGTTTTGCTGACGTCAGCAGTGCATATACAAAAAAAAAATGTTCTTAAAATCTTACACAAAATGTCAAATGTCAAATCTTACACAAAATAAAAAAAGAACAGCTTGCAAGGTGCAAAATCTAGTTGATAAAAAGTTACAACAACGACACTCACAACATAGACACTCACAACACCAATACTCACAAAACCGACAGTAAGAACACCGACAGTTACAACACCGACAGTCACAACATGGATAATAACAATGTCAGAAATAACGTATCTCAAATATGTACATCTTATAAGTGATTATGTTGAAAACTCTCAGTATTTTATTCGGAAATGTCAAAAAGTTGGCCTGCAAGAGTTAGCACAAATCAACAAAAATAAGTTCTTTACATATTTTAAATATTGTCTTTCCCTTAAAAGCTTATACAAAAATATGAAAAAGCCATAGTTTAGAACACATCAAATTTAAATCTACAAAAATCAGTCATTTAAGTTGCATACCATTCTCTCCCACAAAAATTTAGACAAAATGTAAAAATCAACCGGTTAAGAACACAAAAGATTTTCTTTTTTAGTATGATGATCCGTACTGCCCTTTACCAACAATTTGAACCTAAATGTCAAAAAATCAATAAGCAAAGAATAAACTTGAATAAAATCATTATTTTGGAAACATTGTATATATACGGTTCGTAAACAAAAGTTTACACAAAATGTAAAACAGATTGGTTTTTGAGAAACACATCTAAATCAACAAAAATAATTTTATTCAGCATGTCGTATATTGCCATTACCCATCAATCTTCCACAAAAAGGTTATGAAACACATCAAAATTTAGTCATTTCATTGCATATAGTCATCACCCATTAAATTACAAAATCAGAAACAAAACAATAAAAAATAACTTAACACACACACTTTAAATTCTATAAAATTCGTTCCACTTGTCATAGTGCATGTGGTCCCCCTTGTTAAGTTCACAGGTAAAATGTGAAAAAAATTATATATATTCTATGGGCATAAAAATACATCCTACTATCCTGCAAAAGTTCAAGTCTTTGAAAGATTTTGTAGGTAGCTAGCTAGCTTGTTACATCATAATTCGTGCTCATAAAAGAAGAGAAGTTTGGAAACTATAGTAGCTAGCTATAGATAATTAAAAAAGAGGAATAACAACAGAAGTCATAGGTTAGAGCTAGCCATGGGATGGGGAGGTGGACTTGGAGGCTAACATTAGCTAGCTAACAGTAGCTAAGACACCCAGTTAAATATACTTAAACTGGGAACACTTAGCTAAAACTAAAGCTAGCTATTTATGCTTAGTAAAACACATATAAAGAGAAGCAATACAGTTCAACAAACCAAAGTTTTCCGTTTGTTAGTCAGCTAACAGCTTTATGTAGCATTTTGAATTTTAGGACAATACATTAGTTACGCGCCAGTGCATCATGAATTATGCAAAAAAACGTAAACAAATATGGCTACATACGCGGTAAAATATAAAACTGAGGCTTTTCCTGGAAAATGCGAGTCTGCTTGCTCCAGCGACATAAAAACCAAACAAACGTCTAAAAATATCAAAGTTCTTACTATTTGTGACTTCAAATCCACTTCAAACTCTAGCCTTTGTTTTCTACTTCTAACTTTACTTCACATCTAGCTCCACTTCTCACTTCACTTTTCTACTTCTTCACTTGGTCTCTTTTCTTTTTAAATATATAGCTATGCTTTTTTGAACCACTTTTTTTCAAGGTAAAGGGATCGTTCTTCTGTGCTTTTTTTTGGTGGCCTTTATTTTCTACCTCTAACTTTACTTTACTTCTAGCTCCACGTAGCTCCACTTCTCACTTCCAACTTCACTTTTCTACTTCTTCACTTGGACTTTTTTCTTTTTAAATATGCTTTTTTGAACCACTTATTTTACTTTTTTCAAGATCGTTCTTTTGTGGGTTTTTTTGGTGGCTAGAGGACACCATTTTTCAAAAGTTAGCCGTTAAATTTATTTCAGCAAATCAAATTGAGTCATTTTCATCACGTGATGTAAACAAAGTAAACCCGCTAGCAAAATGGACATAATTTTTTCGGCAACTTCAAAGAAAATTTCGGCGACATAAAAGGAAAATGACGATATCCACCATGACCGTCACATACACTCCGTATTATTATAAGAGATAGTCGTAAAGGCCCGTGGAAAAATCCACTTAGGCAAAAGGCCAATGAAAAAATAGGTTGCTTTAGATGTTTTGCTGACGTCAGCAGTGCATATACAAAAAAAAATGTGTTTACAATCTTACACCAAATATCAAATGTCAAATCGCATTAAATCCTCCACACAAATCTTACACAAAATAAAAAAGAACAGCATGCAAGGTGCAAAATGTAGTTGATAAGAAGTTACAACAACGACACTCACAACATCGACACTCACAACACCAATACTCACAAAACCGACAGTAAGAACACCGACAGTTACAACACCGACAGTCACAACACATATAATAACAATGTCAGAAATAACGCATCTCAAATATGTAAATCTTATAAGTGATTATGTTGAAAACCCTCAGTATTTTATTATGAAATGTCAAAAAGGAGGCCTGCAAGAGTTAGCACAAATCAAGAAATATAAGTTTTTTACACATTTTAAATATTGTCTTTCCCTTAAAAGCTTATACAAAAATATGAAAAAGCCATAGTTTGGAAAACATCAAATTTAAATCTACAAAAATCAGTCATTTCAGTTGCATACCATCCTCTCCCACAAAAATTTACACAAAATGTAAAAATCAACCAGTTAAGAACACAGAAAATTTTCTTTTTTAGTTTGATGAACCGTACTGCCCTTTACCAACAATTTTGAACCTAAATGTCAAAAAATCAATATGCAAAGAATAAACTTGAATAAAAAAAGATCATTATTTTGGAAACATTGTATACGGTTCGTAAACAAAAGTTTACACAAAATGTAAAACAGGTCGGTTTTTGAGACACATCTAAATCAACAAAAATAAGTTCATTCAGCATGTCGTATATTGCCATTACCCATTAATCTTCCGCAAAAAGGTTATGAAACACATCAAAATTTAGAAAAATCAGTCATTTCAGTGCATACAGTCCTTGCGTTTAGATTACAAAATATAAAAACAAAAACAGTTTCAGTCAGAAAATTAAGTATTTTTTTATCATCAGCAATCATTTATCCCTACAAAACCGTGAAACCATGGAATTTTCTTTCAGCAAAAATGACATCACATACAGTTAGTTCTCCCCAACAATGGTTTATATTACGAAATATAAAGACATCAGCTTATACAACAGCTTACAGTGAAGTCCGATTCTACAAAAATTTGTTCTTTCAGTATATATTGCATGTGGTCTATTTCCACAAAAGTTTACAAAAAATTTCAAAAAACAGCATTTTGCAACACAAACAATATAAACTGACTTAACCATACCATCCTCTCATAATTTTTTTTAACCAAAAGTCATAAACCCATGTAAATTTCCAATCAAATGTAAAAAACCCCTGTAAAAAAACCTGGCATTTTACATGTAGGCTGACAAAAGTTTAACGGGATGTCAGAAACAAAACAATAAAAAAAAACTTAACACACACACTTTAAATTCTACAAAATTCGTTCCACTTGTCAAAAGTTTATAATGCGAAATACAAAAAGACATCAGCTTACACAACAGCTTACAATAAAGTGTAATTCTACAAAAATTTGTTCTTTTAGTATATTGCATGTGGTCTATTTCCACAAAAGTTTACCCAAAATTTCAAATAACAGCACTTTGCAACAGAAACAATAAACGGACAACCATACCATCCTCTCATAAGTTTTTTTAACTCAAAGTCATAAACCCACGTAAATTTCTAATGTAATTTCAATAGACCTTGTAAAAATAACTTGGCATTTTACACGTAGCCTGACAAAAGTTTAACAGGATGCAGAAACAAAACAATAAAAAATAACTTAACACACACACTTTAAATTCCAAAAAATTTGTACCATTTGTGATATTGCATGTGGTCCTCTTGTAAAGTTTGCAGGTAATGTGAAAAGAAACTATACTCTATGGGCATTAACCTGAGTCACACTATCCTAAAAGTTCAAGAAAGATCTTGTAGCTAGCTTGCTACATCATAATTCGTGTTCAAAAAAGAAGAAAAGTTTGACTACTAAGGTAGCTAGCTATAAATACCTAAAAAAAGAGGAATAACAACATAACTTATAGGTTAGAGCTAACTATATGGTATCGAGCCTTCGAAGCTAACATTAGCTAGCTAACAGTAGCTAGGACACCCAATTAAATATACTTAAGCTGGGGAGACTTAGCTACGTCTATAGCTAGCCATTTGTGCTTAGTAAAACACATATAAAGGAAAACAATAGCTATGTAAAAATTATGACACTTGCAGTTAGTTCAACAAACCAGAATTTTCTATTTCGCCAGCACATTGTAGCCAGCTAACAGCTTTATGTAGCATTTTGAATTTTAGGACAAATACATTAGTTACGCACCAGGAGATACATTAATTATGCAAAAAAAACAAAACAAATACGCTAGCTTCTTTATAAAAAACGCGGTAAACTTTAAGAATTTGAAGCTCTAATGGATTTTTTTTGAGAATACGATTCTCCTTGACAATTTTAAGTGTCCTACATATAAAAACGGAACGTCTAAAAATATCAAAGTTCTTACTTTTCCAAGTCACTTGAACTTGAAACGCTAGCATTCATTTTCTACTTCTAACTTTACTTTACTACTTCTAGCTCCACTCTTCACTTCCGAAGTAACTTATTGTGGCTTCCAACTTCACTTTTCTACTTTTACTTCTACTTCTTCACTTGGACTTTTCTTTCTTTCTCATATATTCTTTTTTGAAACACTTTACCATTTCACTTTTTGCACTTTTTTGAAGACGAAGGGACTGTTCCTTTGTTGTTGTTTTGTGTGTCGATGTTAACCCTGTTCCAAATTATATGCTTTTTTAATCCACTCCACTTCTTCACTTTGACTTTCCTTGCTCTTAATATCTGCACTTTTTTATGACTCGTAAGGATCGTCGAAAATAAGACATTTTTTATCCGCTTCTTTAGTTCGCCTTTTGTCGAGAGATTTTTATGTTTGTTTGTTTTTACGCCAAGGAAACTTTCTATTCGAATACCGTCCCGTTCGAAAGTACGTATTTTAGCGAATCATACTGCTTATTTTCTATCACGTGGTTTCTAACGGTTGCGAGACAAATGTAAACAAAACAAAAAAACTCGACAAACTCGCGCATTCGGGTGATAAAAAATATTGCGTTTGCAAAAGTCACAGACAGACAGACGGAACTGGCTTATTATTATAGAGATGAATGTTTAAAAAAAATTAAATTATCTGGAACTTCTTTGCTACTTCCCATGGGAAGGGGCCAGTTGATGCTATTGGAGGAACTGTTAAACGACAAGTTGCTAACAGAGTCTATCAACGCCGTGTAGTAGTGAAAGATGCAGAGTCTTTCTAGCAATGTGCACTTGAATGTTCTGGATCAATTAATGTGTATTTCATACCATTAACAAAAATAACTAAAGAGGTGGTTGAATTTCAACCAGTGTTTAGCACGGCTGCTCCTTTGCCTGGTATCTCATCTGCCATGAAATGTCTGTGAACAAAGAAAAAAGATTCAAAGCACATATACATGAGTCTTCAGACTCATGTATATGTGCTTTTGCATTTCACAAATTGATTTAACAAAATGTGTCAGACAAAACCAAAATATTCAGATAGGAGCATTTCTAGTTGTTAAATATGATTTTTTAATTAAAACATCAACAAAAGAAAACAACAAGGCAAAGCGCCTCTTTGCTATTGTGAAAGATGTTGAGGGTGGTCAGTTTAATGTAGTGTATGGTAAAGCTATCAACGAAAAACGTTTGAGGGGATTGTCAGTGAGGACAAGATTGTTGCAGTTTTACTATACCCAAACCTAAGGAGAGGAATTTACGAATTTGATCAAGACGTTGAGATTGATTTGTAGACTTCACTTGTTTTATTTCTTTATTTACAGTCAACCCTTTTAATTTGACAGAGTTAACTGTATTTAATAAGTTTTCACAGTTTGTAATCAAAGTTCTAATAAAACATTTCAGTTACTTGTTTTGTTCTCTTTTTTCTACTAAATTCGTCCAAATTTAACAATGTCCCGTTAGTCACAAAATCGTTGACCTGTTAGTCACATACCTTTTCAAGAAAATATTGTCAAAATCAGTAACCCAATGGAAATTGTTTTTTTGCACTTGAAGAGAGACATCATATTGCAAAATCCTCATATAGATTAATTCGTTACGTATTGCAAAGTTGAACAGGATTTTAAAGGAGCGTAATCACCCTTTAATTATTAAAAAATTAACATATACATTTTATTTATTTATTTCAAAGTTCAGACGGAGTTATGACTTTCCTGAAAATTTGAGGATGTAAAACGTACTAGAAATGGAAATAATGGTACTTTAATATCTTGAATTTATTGTGTTTTTTTTCCAGCCGCCATATTTAACGATCTTGTTGATCTCTTATTCTTGTCTAATAAGCGGGCCGTCGCAAAATGTTCGTGTGAAACCGTAGGTAAACAAACGGCCTTAACTTTGAATGAGCTCTGAGATGGAGTTCGATAAAATCGCCAATATGGTAGTCTCCGTTCACCATGCTGTTCTTTTTGGCTTGTTTTTTCTTTGCAAAACATGGCATCAAGAAATGGAAAGAAATTTTATCCTAGAGTTTATATTGGAAAAGCACAGAAGAAATGGATGGAATTGAAAAAAAGAACATCAGCAAAGACAGATACTCAGTTTGCTGAAATATTGTTGAACAGGTAGCTATAGCTAGCTATAGATATTATAAAGCTGCTAGCTAGGCTGCTATATTAGAGTCAGCCTAGCTAGCATCTTTTTATTAGTTTTGTGGTGGTTCATGTATGTCATAGGATAGGTATATTAGTTAGGTAGCTGTAAGGAAAATTTTTGTCCTTTTTCAGGGTGGCCAGCACTCCTAGAATCTCCTAGAATCCGTTTTCCCTCCTAGAATCTCCTAGAAAGTGTTCAAAATTCCATATTTTCTCCTAGAATCTCCTAGATTAATTTTTCAGATTACGCGTTAAACACCGCTTGATATTTCAGCAAGTATGATATTTTTATGTTCTTCAATAGATGATAGAAAGTGATAGAAAATGTGATGTATGATTATTGAAATAATTCTTTTTCTTTTATAGTAAATTAAAAAAGCCTAAGCCTAAATATAAATCCAAATTTCAAGATGAATGGTTGGCAAATGACAAGTACAAACATTGGATTAAAAGAGTGGAGAAAGACTCTAGTAAAGCTTACTGTATGGTTTGTATGAAAGAAATTAATATAGGAGGACAGGGTGTTGCTGCTGTGGAGGGTCACCTAACATCGCAGAAACACAAGGACAAAGTTCCGTCTACCAATCAAAACATGATATGTTTTGAAAAAGCTGGGCAAGACAAACCACAGAGTACACGTAAAGAACCTAAGCAACAAAGCATTGATGTGAATGTTTTAAAGCATACATTAAAAGGATACATTAAAAGCTGAAATTTTGTGGTCAGTTGAAGTTCTTACATCTAACTATTCATATAGGTCATGTGAAGATAAATCAGTTCTGTTTTCATCAATGTTTCCTGACAGTAAAATAGCGTCCCAATTTCAGTTAGGTAAAACTAAATGTGCTTACATGATTACTTTTGGTATAGCGCCTTATGCTAGTGAATTGTTATATGATGCTCTGAAAGAAGTGCCTTATTATTCACTTTCATTTGACGAATCTTTTAATCGAATAATGAAAAAGTCGCAAATGGATCTGCTAGTGAGATACTGGGACAATCATGCTGACATGGTTACCACAAGATATTTACAAAGCGGACTGCTTGGAAAAGGTGCTGCTACTGATGTTTGCCAAATGTTTCTATTTTGCGCAGGAAAACTAGATCAAGCGAAATTTCTCCAAGTGATGTCAGATGGTCCAAATGTAAACTTGAAGTTCCTTAAAATTCTGAATGAAGAAATAACTGAAAGTGAACTAAACCAGCTAATTAACATAAGCACTTGTGGTTTACATACCCTCCATAATGGGTTTCAGCATGGTAAAAAGGCCAGTACATGGGAAATAAAAGCACTTTTAAAGGCAATGAATAAGATCTTCCACAAATCACCATCTAGGAGAGCTGATTATGAAAAATTAACACTGGCTTCTGAACAAGAGTATCCACTTCAGTTTTGCTCCACTCGGTGGATTGAAAATGAAAGGGTTGCAAAAAGAGCTCAACTTGTGTGGCCAAAGGTGGTTGAGACAGTTGGTTTTTGGAAGGGCTTGCAAAAAAGTAAACACCCAGGACAAGGTAAACCTGGAGCAAACAAAAGCTATGACACTTTGCTGAAGTATCAAAACGATGTATTATGAACTCTTTCCTAATCACATTTCAAAGTGTTGCACCAATGGTGCCACTCATTGTTGATAAACTTGAGAACTTGGTTCGTTTTTTTTGCAACAAGTTTGTGCTTCCATGTGTTAGAAAAAGTTACTTCTATTACTAAATTACTAGTATTAGATTTTCTAGATAAAAATATTTATCGTCAAAATGTTGATGTTGGGTTTGCTATTGGTCATGTAATAAGACAACTGAAAAAGGATGGCAAGATCAATAATGCAAGTGTTATTAAATTTAAAGGATTATGAGATAACAAGACAGCAAGCTGTGATGATGGAACTGGTCTAACGACCCTGGAAGTTAAAATTGTGAGGTTACACCCTCTAAAGATCAAAACGCAGTGCAAGATCTCCCTTTTTGCAAGGATAATCTGTAGATTCAAGGTAATTGAACCAAACAACCCTCTCTACACAATACAATACGTACAACTAACGGTCGGTACACAAAAACTGACAACATGAAAACAGAAGACAGACATAACGACAACAATACAACAAAGAATTTACTATAAAAATAAATAAATAAATAAATAAATAAATATAAAACTATAAATATGAGTAGACAACCACCCGAGCGCCAGGACTTGTGAACCTGGCAGTAGCTTTCCACATGTGTTACGGGATCCCAACACTCAGCCTTACACGGGTAGTTGTCGCTTTGGACCAGCCATTTGCTTCGGACCAGCCGTAAGTCAGGACCAGCCTGAAGACAGTGGAGTAATCTACGTGGATGTAAAGTCACGGAAACAAGAAAGATAGAAATGAAAACCCCTTATATAGCTTCTTCCTAACATCAGGTATAGCAGGATCGTTAACCCAGTAGACTAAGTGAGCCAACTTAGCCTCCCTACAGAACTGGGGTTATAAGTGGGGTCGTTACACCCAAAGACAAGGCAATTGCCAAGCCCCCTTGCTAATCTTGTTATAGTTGCTTTCTAGGAAAGCGGCGAGTGAGCGAACTCGTGAATAACGGTAAACTGTATCTAAAACACACAGCAGGGGTAATTTCAAACCGCTAGGAAAAAGAGATCCCTCCCCCTTTTGATATAATGTACTCCCGTTTTAGTGCGAATTCACACTATTTAAATTTTGACAAAAAATAACACATACACTGTGGAGTTATCTAGATCAGATGGCTTGACACTAATCACTGCCCTATCATCACATTTTAACCATGTATTAACACCCTGATCTCTTATGTAAGCCCAATAGTGACCAGCCGCCAGTGTGCCTGAATGATTAATAGTGGCGGTTAATTTATACTGGTTTGTGAATGATATATCCTCCGCAGGATGGGAATAAACTTTTAGGGTGTCGTGACCTTGGGCGAGGCAAGAAACAAATTTATTATTTTTCACAGATCTTCCTTGGATACAGTTAAACCTTTTCAGTTGGATGATCAGTATATCTCCACACTGGGTGAAGACAGTTTCCCGGGTACTGTCTTGAAGGGAAGAGCACTGTGGCCACATCCATCCGTCATTTTCAGACATATATTCTGGTTGCAAAAAAGCTTTAATGGAGCCTATTATGTTGTTTGAAACAGGGAGTGGCAGAATGGACATACTTTCCTCCCTACTGGAAGACAAGAGGCATGAATTACAAGATATTGTTGTAGTTACTTTGTTGGTATTAATATTGTTAGCGATAACTGATGGCCCTGTCAACTTGTTTAATACATGAGGTAGAATCTCAGGAACATCCTGCTGTGTGTTAAAATTGAATGGGTTGTTCCTAGCATTGGACGTCTTACGTTGTAACTCTCGGAGAAAGGCGGATGGTTCTACAACTGAGGTGGATTTAGACAACAGAGACATAGTCAGCAATACGGACTTGGCCAGGGGGGGGAAACAAAAGAGGACTCCGATGCACTTTGTGACCAAAGTGCAGGAGTTACAGATAATGCTTGCAGGATAGAATTAGCATAGCATGTATTCCCTTTATTAATCAGACCAGCATGAGTTGGTTTTGCTGGAGGTAGGTGGTTCTGGGTCCGGGTGTGAGTGACTTTTATCCACAGTTGGCCTTCGTTGTTGATGCTGTTGTTGTTGCTGCGGGCTTGTAACCTTTGGCAATAGAGGGATAGGCACAGATGTCGAGCCTGGTGCAAGGTTGCAGCTGCCTTGGTTCCACGTAATTGAGTTCCTGGCTAGCGAAATGCAGAAGGATGCTTTCATACTTATTTATATTCCAATATAAACTCTAGGATAAAATTTCTTTCCATTTCTTGATGCCATGTTTTGCAAAGAAAAAACAAGCCAAAAAGAACAGCATGGTGAACGGAGACTACCATATTGGCGATTTTATCGAACTCCATCTCAGAGCTCATTCAAAGTTAAGGCCGTTTGTTTACCTACGGTTTCACACGAACATTTTGCGACGGCCCGCTTATTAGACAAGAATAAGAGATCAACAAGATCGTTAAATATGGCGGCTGGAAAAAAAACACAATAAATTCAAGATATTAAAGTACCATTATTTCCATTTCTAGTACGTTTTACATCCTCAAATTTTCAGGAAAGTCATAACTCCGTCTGAACTTTGAAATAAATAAATAAAATGTATATGTTAATTTTTTAATAATTAAAGGGTGATTACGCTCCTTTAAAATCCTGTTCAACTTTGCAATACGTAACGAATTAATCTATATGAGGATTTTGCAATATGATGTCTCTCTTCAAGTGCAAAAAAACAATTTCCATTGGGTTACTGATTTTGACAATATTTTCTTGAAAAGGTATGTGACTAACAGGTCAACGATTTTGTGACTAACGGGACATTGTTAAATTTGGACGAATTTAGTAGAAAAAAGAGAACAAAACAAGTAACTGAAATGTTTTATTAGAACTTTGATTACAAACTGTGAAAACTTATTAAATACAGTTAACTCTGTCAAATTAAAAGGGTTGACTGTAAATAAAGAAATAAAACAAGTGAAGTCTACAAATCAATCTCAACGTCTTGATCAAATTCGTAAATTCCTCTCCTTAGGTTTGGGTATAGTAAAACTGCAACAATCTTGTCCTCACTGACAATCCCCTCAAACGTTTTTCGTTGATAGCTTTACCATACACTACATTAAACTGACCACCCTCAACATCTTTCACAATAGCAAAGAGGCGCTTTGCCTTGTTGTTTTCTTTTGTTGATGTTTTAATTAAAAAATCATATTTAACAACTAGAAATGCTCCTATCTGAATATTTTGGTTTTGTCTGACACATTTTGTTAAATCAATTTGTGAAATGCAAAAGCACATATACATAGCTAGGCTGCTATATTAGAGTCAGCCTAGCTAGCATCTTTTTATTAGTTTTGTGGTGGTTCATGTATGTCATAGGATAGGTATATTAGTTAGGTAGCTGTAAGGAAAATTTTTGTCCTTTTTCAGGGTGGCCAGCACTCCTAGAATCTCCTAGAATCCGTTTTCCCTCCTAGAATCTCCTAGAAAGTGTTCAAAATTCCATATTTTCTCCTAGAATCTCCTAGATTAATTTTTCAGATTACGCGTTAAACACCGCTTGATATTTCAGCAAGTATGATATTTTTATGTTCTTCAATAGATGATAGAAAGTGATAGAAAATGTGATGTATGATTATTGAAATAATTCTTTTTCTTTTATAGTAAATTAAAAAAGCCTAAGCCTAAATATAAATCCAAATTTCAAGATGAATGGTTGGCAAATGACAAGTACAAACATTGGATTAAAAGAGTGGAGAAAGACTCTAGTAAAGCTTACTGTATGGTTTGTATGAAAGAAATTAATATAGGAGGACAGGGTGTTGCTGCTGTGGAGGGTCACCTAACATCGCAGAAACACAAGGACAAAGTTCCGTCTACCAATCAAAACATGATATGTTTTGAAAAAGCTGGGCAAGACAAACCACAGAGTACACGTAAAGAACCTAAGCAACAAAGCATTGATGTGAATGTTTTAAAGCATACATTAAAAGGATACATTAAAAGCTGAAATTTTGTGGTCAGTTGAAGTTCTTACATCTAACTATTCATATAGGTCATGTGAAGATAAATCAGTTCTGTTTTCATCAATGTTTCCTGACAGTAAAATAGCGTCCCAATTTCAGTTAGGTAAAACTAAATGTGCTTACATGATTACTTTTGGTATAGCGCCTTATGCTAGTGAATTGTTATATGATGCTCTGAAAGAAGTGCCTTATTATTCACTTTCATTTGACGAATCTTTTAATCGAATAATGAAAAAGTCGCAAATGGATCTGCTAGTGAGATACTGGGACAATCATGCTGACATGGTTACCACAAGATATTTACAAAGCGGACTGCTTGGAAAAGGTGCTGCTACTGATGTTTGCCAAATGTTTCTATTTTGCGCAGGAAAACTAGATCAAGCGAAATTTCTCCAAGTGATGTCAGATGGTCCAAATGTAAACTTGAAGTTCCTTAAAATTCTGAATGAAGAAATAACTGAAAGTGAACTAAACCAGCTAATTAACATAAGCACTTGTGGTTTACATACCCTCCATAATGGGTTTCAGCATGGTAAAAAGGCCAGTACATGGGAAATAAAAGCACTTTTAAAGGCAATGAATAAGATCTTCCACAAATCACCATCTAGGAGAGCTGATTATGAAAAATTAACACTGGCTTCTGAACAAGAGTATCCACTTCAGTTTTGCTCCACTCGGTGGATTGAAAATGAAAGGGTTGCAAAAAGAGCTCAACTTGTGTGGCCAAAGGTGGTTGAGACAGTTGGTTTTTGGAAGGGCTTGCAAAAAAGTAAACACCCAGGACAAGGTAAACCTGGAGCAAACAAAAGCTATGACACTTTGCTGAAGTATCAAAACGATGTATTATGAACTCTTTCCTAATCACATTTCAAAGTGTTGCACCAATGGTGCCACTCATTGTTGATAAACTTGAGAACTTGGTTCGTTTTTTTTGCAACAAGTTTGTGCTTCCATGTGTTAGAAAAAGTTACTTCTATTACTAAATTACTAGTATTAGATTTTCTAGATAAAAATATTTATCGTCAAAATGTTGATGTTGGGTTTGCTATTGGTCATGTAATAAGACAACTGAAAAAGGATGGCAAGATCAATAATGCAAGTGTTATTAAATTTAAAGGATTATGAGATAACAAGACAGCAAGCTGTGATGATGGAACTGGTCTAACGACCCTGGAAGTTAAAATTGTGAGGTTACACCCTCTAAAGATCAAAACGCAGTGCAAGATCTCCCTTTTTGCAAGGATAATCTGTAGATTCAAGGTAATTGAACCAAACAACCCTCTCTACACAATACAATACGTACAACTAACGGTCGGTACACAAAAACTGACAACATGAAAACAGAAGACAGACATAACGACAACAATACAACAAAGAATTTACTATAAAAATAAATAAATAAATAAATAAATAAATATAAAACTATAAATATGAGTAGACAACCACCCGAGCGCCAGGACTTGTGAACCTGGCAGTAGCTTTCCACATGTGTTACGGGATCCCAACACTCAGCCTTACACGGGTAGTTGTCGCTTTGGACCAGCCATTTGCTTCGGACCAGCCGTAGGTCAGGACCAGCCTGAAGACAGTGGAGTAATCTACGTGGATGTAAAGTCACGGAAACAAGAAAGATAGAAATGAAAACCCCTTATATAGCTTCTTCCTAACATCAGGTATAGCAGGATCGTTAACCCAGTAGACTAAGTGAGCCAACTTAGCCTCCCTACAGAACTGGGGTTATAAGTGGGGTCGTTACAACCCAAAGACAAGGCAATTGCCAAGCCCCCTTGCTAATCTTGTTATAGTTGCTTTCTAGGAAAGCGGCGAGTGAGCGAACTCGTGAATAACGGTAAACTGTATCTAAAACACACAGCAGGGGTAATTTCAAACCGCTAGGAAAAAGAGATCCCTCCCCCTTTTGATATAATGTACTCCCGTTTTAGTGCGAATTCACACTATTTAAATTTTGACAAAAAATAACACATACACTGTGGAGTTATCTAGATCAGATGGCTTGACACTAATCACTGCCCTATCATCACATTTTAACCATGTATTAACACCCTGATCTCTTATGTAAGCCCAATAGTGACCAGCCGCCAGTGTGCCTGAATGATTAATAGTGGCGGTTAATTTATACTGGTTTGTGAATGATATATCCTCCGCAGGATGGGAATAAACTTTTAGGGTGTCGTGACCTTGGGCGAGGCAAGAAACAAATTTATTATTTTTCACAGATCTTCCTTGGATACAGTTAAACCTTTTCAGTTGGATGATCAGTATATCTCCACACTGGGTGAAGACAGTTTCCCGGGTACTGTCTTGAAGGGAAGAGCACTGTGGCCACATCCATCCGTCATTTTCAGACATATATTCTGGTTGCAAAAAGCTTTAATGGAGCCTATTATGTTGTTTGAAACAGGGAGTGGCAGAAATGGACATACTTTCCTCCCTACTGGAAGACAAGAGGCATGAATTACAAGATATTGTTGTAGTTACTTTGTTGGTATTAATATTGTTAGCGATAACTGATGGCCCTGTCAACTTGTTTAATACATGAGGTAGAATCTCAGGAACATCCTGCTGTGTGTTAATATTGAATGGGTTGTTCCTAGCATTGGACGTCTTACGTTGTAACTCTCGGAGAAAGGCGGATGGTTCTACAACTGAGGTGGATTTAGACAACAGAGACATAGTCAGCAATACGGACTTGGCCAGGGGGGGGAAACAAAAGAGGACTCCGATGCACTTTGTGACCAAAGTGCAGGAGTTACAGATAATGCTTGCAGGATAGAATTAGCATAGCATGTATTCCCTTTATTAATCAGACCAGCATGAGTTGGTTTTGCTGGAGGTAGGTGGTTCTGGGTCCGGGTGTGAGTGACTTTTATCCACAGTTGGCCTTCGTTGTTGATGCTGTTGTTGTTGCTGCGGGCTTGTAACCTTTGGCAATAGAGGGATAGGCACAGATGTCGAGCCTGGTGCAAGGTTGCAGCTGCCTTGGTTCCACGTAATTGAGTTCCTGGCTAGCGAAATGCAGAAGGATGCTTTCATACTAATGTCGCCTAATTTCCGGACGGCTTGGAAAGCTTCTTTGTTTGGGAAACCCAATCTTTTGAAAGAAATTGCAACTGACCGAGAGCAATATCCACGTGCACCCACTTCGATCGCGAACAGATTTACTTGCCATCCATTATGCTCGATGATATTTATCAAAGGGATGTATTTAGAGAGCTTTTTGGAGTGCCCGGTTTCCATGTTTTCCTCACAAGGGCAAGTAAGTTCAATTCAAATAACACGTTTGCTGTTGTTGGAATACAGGACAAGATCTGGTCTAAGCGATGTTATGGCAATATGACCAGGAAAAATAAGTTCACCATTTAAATCTGAAAGAAATAACCAGTCGGTGGCAAGATGCAAAAGGCCTACCGGTTTTGAGTTTTTGCTAGATGAGTGACTACCTGCTTTAACAAATTTTATATTATTTAGGTGCTTTAAGGCTGAAATACACTATCATTTTCCAATTATCATTGAAAAATGACAGTGTATACAGGAAAAAATGTCATTTTTTACACTCTCATTTCCAATGATCCTTAAAAATTAAAAGTTGAACATGTTCAACTTTTAATTTTTCAATGACATTTTTTTATATTGTTTTAAATCGAATCCATTGTTTTCGCACAAGTGTTTGTTGCACGCAATATAGGTTTAGGCGTAAACATAGTTGAAAACAAAGATTTGAACAAGATAATTCACCCGAGAATGAAGACGCAAGAAGCGACTGAAAATTTTATTAAGATTTGGAGAAGCCAGCCCAGTTTGTGGGATAAGGGACAGAAACGAGAAGGCAAGAAGTCATGAGGTATTCAAAGGTATCCCACATGATAAAAACTTCAAAGTTGCGGCTAGTTTGACTTTAGCAGGAATTGGGTCTCGTGAATGCGTTGTTTTTTTTCTCAATGTCAAAAATATTCGGCGGCATTCCTAAAAATCGCGTATACTCTGCAATTTCCTCCACGCGCAGTTCATACATGAGAGTATTGTAGATGCCAAGTTCAGTTCGCCTATTTAACCACGGTTTCACCCATACATTTCTTTGCTTTCTTTTCCTACGTTCGACTCTCTTTTTTGATAACATATACAAAGCAACAGCAGCTGCTATTTCTTCTTCAGAGTCCATGTTGCTAAGAAAAACATGCTCAAGTTTCATGTTTTTAATGATAGTGTATTCGCGCCAAAATTTGTCATTTTTGATGCCATTGGAATGTATCATTGAAAAAGGATCATTGAAAAATGATAGTGTATTTCAGCCTTTACAGGAGAGGAAATAGATTTGGAAAACGTGGTGATCAACTGTGAAAGTTCGCGCAAGGCAGAGTCGTGACGAAACGTAAATCTACCCTGTGTTAAAGCCGTTTTGCAGGCCCCTAAAATGTGAGCTGTAGTGCAGACTTGTTTTCCACACAAGAAACAGAAGGATTCGGTACATATACGCCAACGCCTTAAATTACTCGGAGAAAGAAGAACATCGTAGGTGGAGCTTAAACAGAACGGCAGTAGATTTGGTGGCATGGCAAGCAAAGACTTCCAGGAGAGGTCGTTCTTAATATAGTTGTCCCATCTGGTCCAACTTCCTTGCACCTGTAGTTGCAAAGCTCCGCTCATATCCTTTTCACCATCAATTTCTTTTGCAGTCACTGATACTAATTTTCTGTAAGAATGAGACTGTCTAAGAGAAGTTCCCTTAGGTTTAGGACAGAGACCTAAACCGCCCTTACCGAAATGGGGTGAACCCATAATTTCTTTAATCTTTAATTCTGCTTCAGCAATTCTGACTGAATTGGACACGCTCCATCTACCGGCCTTTAATGTTGGTACAGCTGCCGAAACCAATGGATCTTTAGAATCCCTTAGCAGCAAGTGTCCACTGATCTTAGCGGACTTGAGTATGGAAGTTAGGCTTTTTATCGGTAGAGAGCAAGGTGAGCTGGAAGCATAAAGACATAAATTAGTGGTAGAATGGTGAAGATTGAGCCATTTCCTTATAAATACTGACACCTTCCGTTCAAGGGTGCTGACACAAGACATTGAGACTTCGTATATCAGCAGTGGCCACTGAATGCGCGGGATTAATAGATGTTGTAAAAATCCACAGCTTCTGAGGGCCTTTATAAAACGACTTGTCAATAATAGAGACCCCTGCAGATAACTTCTCATCAAGTTCGTCAATAGCCTTCCTATCGGAGATAGAACCATCCATAATACGGCCCAGAAATCGCACAGGCATGGAATGGATAGAAGGAATGTAGGAAGAGAAGTCTGTGGGGTCAGCAGGCTTTTGGACAGCAAAAGGAGTTGAATTGAGGGACTTACCTTTTATGATCACTTGCTACCTTATGTAACCATATTGTCAATAAAAGTCCTCTGCAATCTCATTTTGCCCGTTGCACTAGAGCGTTAAATCCTGTTAACATGGTCGACACTGCTGATTCTTATAAAACTTTGTTTGATCGTATGTTACAAAAGTTAGTTGAATACAAACACATACAGCCAACTATTGCTGATGGTGCGAAACAAGAACTAAATGTTTTTCTCACTTTTGCCGTCAAGGAAAACAAAAGTGAATTTCGTAACTTTGATTTAAACGTTTCTAGGTTAGATGTATTCTTCATGCGTTTTCTGAAGGATAACAACCGTTATAAGAATTTATTGTCTGTTGTTAAGTTAGTTATGACTCTTGCACATGGACAGTCAGAAGTTGAACGTGGATTTAGCATCAATGAACACCTTTTAGCTGATAACATGAAGATGGAGACACTGATTGCCCAGAGAAAAGTTATGGACTATATGAAAAAGAATAATTTTCAGCCGCATAGCCTTCCAATTTCTAAGCCACTGATTCAGAGTGCAAAACAAGCTTATTCTCGATACAAGCAGCAGTTGGAGGAACAAATACGTTTAAAAAAGGCTAAAAGTGATAATGTGATAACAAAATAAAATGAAATAGCAAGTTTAAATTAAAAAAGGTACAGCTTGAAATGCCATTGTTGAATATTTAAAGGAATCGGATAAGTATGCATTAGAAGCTGAAAGCAAAGAAAATCTTGAGCTATTAAAACTATCCAACAGTTTGAAACGTGCTGCTAAGGAAAAACAAGAAGAGCTGGAGCAGTGTATTGCAAAAAAACAAAAACTTACAAATGGCTTAAAATAAATGACCTTTGCTTGTTGACAAGTTTTAGTTGAGAATTTTGTTTTTGCTTTTTGCAGTTGTGTTCATTATTCATTGGCATTTCTATTTAGATTTGTGATGCTACAGTATTTCACTTTGTTTTTAAGTTTTGTTACAGATTTCCTATCAGATTTTTAAAGCAGTTATCTTTTAAAGTTTTCATATACAGTTTGTTAACACCATTTAGCTCATTGGTTGGTTAGGACAGAGTCGTGGTTGTTAAAAAAACTCGTCATAGTTCATGGTTTTAAATTTTATATTGCCTTTTTACTTGTCTCTTTCCTGATAAGCGTTTTAAGGAACATAATTTATTCTGAGAGCGATGTAACACAAAAAGTCTGAATTATTCGCTAAAGAACTAGAAAGGCGACTTAAGAGTAATTATTTTCAAAAAAAAAGAGAAGCTATTTATGCATTAAAGTTATTGTGTTATTTATTATAGATATTTATGTTTTTGAAAAAGTTGTGTTATTTATTCCAGATATTTTATTACTTATAAAAAAGTTACTTACTTTTGTTTCAGAAGTTAGTCTCTCATTCCATTGGACTCAATTTTTGCGATATTCTCCAAGAATTCCTGTGTGTGTTTTTAGTGATTTTTCGCGATTTTCTCCTAGAATTTAGGTGAAAATTTACCTAGAATCTCCTAGAATTTCATAGTAGATTTTTGCTGGCCTGGTTTTTTTCTAGTCCAAATTAGTAATCTACCTAGCTAGTTATTTTTTTATTGCTTAGTTTTGAAAAAAGCTTTATCCATGCCTACCACAGCATCACCCATATCTCATAATGAACTACAAAGGTAAACTCACCTTTTGAGAGTGTTACAGTTGCCATTGTTGTTAGCTGAACTACATAATACCTTCTTTTTATAAATTTTCTTGTTTCTCCAGCATTCAAAAACATAAGTTATTTATTTAGTCCTGACTTCATGTCGCCAGCAGATGTAACTTCACTCCAAAAGTGAACTATAATTTTAGGTATCTACATATGTTGATGCATTAGCTCTTTTAACTGAACCTGAAATCCTATGCCAACCTAATTTTGAGTTGTTGTTTTTTTGTTCTTGCCTTATTCCAGCCACAAAAGATCTTCACTAAGCACTGTAAGTATGGGAAAGTTGGCAATCCGTCTATTAGCCATGCTTAGATTGTGCTTATTGGAGCAGACCATATGCTTAGTTAGTGTTTCAGACCAGCAAATATTTTTAGTGTAGCAATTATCCCAGACTACAACTTTTCAGTTTTTCATGTAGTGATGACCTTAGCTGTACTGGTGCCAGCATTAGTGTTAGCTACTCTGAAGAAAGTGTTTGTGATGGCGATACTAAGATGGATATGTAAGTTTATTATTATTATTTGCTTAATGTTATTGAAACCAGTGAGGTTGAGGATGATCAAGGGTGAACATCAACATAAATTAAGCAACAATGAATTGTCGTCGTATGTACATTTCAAATTCTTCTTCCACATCCATATAATGCTGATTTTGTACACTTTTTTTTATAAAAACAATGAGGCTGAAAATTGTTGAATAATAAGAACAGAATAAAAACAATTTCAGGCTGATTGAGTGAAAAAAAATAAGAACACTCTGACATACTGTCCTGATTCTGAGGAGGACTTGAACATGAGGATGAATTGCTTGAGTTCATACGGTATCTCTCTACTGCGTCACTGTACAAAAGTTTATTTGTTTTAGTGCACCTATACATTCCCCTTCTTATTTATAGCAAAAGTGTTATGAAACAAACTGATACTGAAATTGAAGGAGTTGTGGATGATGATATTCCATATGCTACAAGTGATTTTGATGATGAGATAATTAACATTGAATGTCTTAGTGCTGATAAACCTTTTTTATGCTACCCTTCGCTTATGAACATATTAGCTACAATGAAAGTTCCACCATGTGGAAAAGACGTAATGAGTTCTCTGAACTATATTGGTACTGCCTTGACAGTAAAATGGGTATATCATTTTTCATATTTCTAAAATGTTTGTTAAAAATATTTAGGAATCCATTCTATTGTAGTTTGAAGAGGATTTGTTTGAAATTTTGAAGAAATATGCTTAATTAGGGGATGATTTTTACTTTTTGTAACTTTCCACAACTATTTTACATTACCACTGTTTGTTTACAAAAATATTTGTTAATCAGGTGATGGTCGCATGGATAGTCCAGGTAATTCAGCAAAATATTGCACTTACACTATTATGGACTACGACACTGCAGAAATTATTTCAATGGTTTTTGTTGACAAACGACAGACTGGGCTGAAGTCTAGCAACATGGAGAGTTTTGGATTTGAGCGATGCATGGATTTTTTAATTGGTCATGGTGTTGTGGTGAACGAAGTTGTTACAGATGCTCATTCTACCATCACATCACTTATGAGTAGGTCTTTTTTAGTTGAGATTGATTCACAGTTCATTAATCCTTTTATAATTTTAATAATTTTTACGTTATTTATAAAGAGAAAAATTATTGAGACATTCATCACTCCTATGACACTTGGCATGTTGCCAAAAAATTAGCAAAGAAATTAATCAAAGTATGTAATTTTGTTATTTTAAATTGCAGTTGAGAAAGCATTCTTGTGGTGACATATGTAGGGTGTGTATTTATTGGATACGAAAAAGGTTATATCTTACATATCACCTTTTTTGTTTTTAGGCCGCTTGTCATAAAGGAGAAAACAAAGCCTTTTGGAATGGATACCAGACATTTTTCGTCAGTTTTGGTATATCTGTGAACATTGTGAAAGTACCATGGAGTACAAGGTTACCGATTTTGACAAAAATGGATGCTGAATATCAACGTTATGTTTCCAATTATGTCAGTAAACTAATTTTTAATTTTATTTTTTAGTCTCAACTTCGTGGTATTCTTCATCATGTTCAAGGTCGACATGAATGGATTCTTGGTGAAGGAATTACTGCAGCAAAGTGTTTACATGGGGAATTAAACGAAGAAGAACAAACAAAGCCATACTTAAAACACACATCTTCATCATATCCAAAACTTGCCAATGTGTTGATTTCTGATCAAATGATGGGTTCTGCTCCATACTTGATTAATTACAGGTACTTTCCAATGACAAAGAACATGATCAGATAGTCAACACAGTTTGATAAATTAATAAAAGTTTATGCTGTTATATGTTTTAGGCATACTTATGACTTAGAAAACTTTCATAATGTTATCCTGAAATATATTTCGAAAAGAATCTCAGCTGGCTATCAACATATAAAGCAAGAAATATGATGGCAGCAATTGACCACTGCTCTCACTCAGGCCGTCCTTACAAAGTCAAGAAAAGTGGCGAATTAGTGCGAGATATATATTTTTTTTACATTATATGTAAACTAAAAACGCAATCAAAGTTTGGTGAAAAATATATGAAACCTATATGAACTACAATCCATACTACAAAAGAACACAAAATATTTAAAGAAATAAAGATCTTTTTTACAATTTTGTTAGAAATAATATATACAATGTACATTTTCCTTTTAAGTGAGCACAGACGTTATAACAAAAAGTCTGGCAAGTGGACAAAATACTATGATAATGTAGAGAAGTCGCACGACTACATTGGTCAAATGAGGTAAACGCTTTTAGCTATAGGTGCGAACTGCATATCCCTGATTAGCAAATACCATAATATTTTTGATTTAAGGTATGCTGTTGCATCAATGCGACATTCGGATAACGACAGCATTAAAAGAAAAGTTGGATTGTCTCCGTCTGATCCCAGGCGTCCCAAGACAGGCTTTAACGATTGGGAAAGTGCATCCCATGCCTACATCCGAAATTCAAACGAAAAAAAGATTTGGTTCAAAAGTTGAAGATTCCTGAAAGTTTCCTTTTTTACGTTTTGATAATTTGTATATAAATCTGTATAACTATCTTTTTGATTACACCTTTTTTTATAAGCAACCTTATTTCTCGTTGCAGCCGCAAGTTGCCAGGGGCAAAACTTTGATTTCAGCTTCATATTCAAATTGTACAATATTTCACGCCAAATATCAGCCTTAGCAAAACTTTGATTTCAGCTTCATATTCAAATTGTACAATATTTCATGCCAAATCTCAGCCTTAGAACTCGGTTGCTTACAAAAAAAATTGCGTAGTTTTAAATATGTAGACTATATCAACATAGAAGGTTTAAAGCCAACGTATTGTCCGAACGGATCAGGATACCGATCTCTTATCCTCCAAATACAGCAACTTGGAATGATACGCCTGCCCCCTTTCCCCAAGTAGCCACTCTGCCATGAAACATACTGCCTGTAAGCAGCATGCCTCATTGACTTGTTCTCGTCCGGGTTTTCTTGGGCGGGTAGGGCGCACACATCATTTCGATAATTTCGGGCAATACGGAGTACTGTTGGCTCAGTACAATTATTTCCATTTCCTACGGAGAATAGTTTGTAACCATTTAATATTGCTCAGGGATAAGAAAGTAGAAACACGTGTTGACTTTGTGTGTCTTTTGTTGTTCTCTTTTCTTTTTTGTTTCTTTCTTTTCAAGCCTTCCTGGCGAGACTTGGGGATCATCCTCAAAGCACTCGTATTCTTTATACGTGGTCTTTTTCTTCTCTCTACAACTTCGACGAAGGGATGTATTCCCTTCGCTGGGTTTTTCCTTTACGTTCTGTTTAAAAAAGTGGCCGCGGGTAAAAACATCCGCGTCACTTTCTCCACTTAAATTTAATTTTCTCTTTATCCTATTCGCCATTGTTTTAGAGATCAGACAAAACAAAACAGAAAGAAGAAATCACAACATTGTCTCGTGGTTATTAATTATGATAATCAATGTTGATCACGCTCTTCTATTTTTTTTAATAGCATGACCGGGATTATTGCATATTATAAGCACAAAAACCCAACGGGGGAGAATGCTCATTGTGATAGTTGAAGATAGTTGAAGCACTATGGAGATAATTAAATTTAGAGCATAAAGGGGGAAATTCTGAATATTTAGGTATTCTAATCTCGCATAGTATTCTGTCACAAATGTTTTCATAAAATATATATAAAAGTCATAATGAGTCATAATGAGTCATGTTAAAACAACAGTAATCAATCTATAAGTTCATTTTATGTCAATTTTTTCACCAAATTTGCAAAACAAAATACAAATTCTTAATAATACTAAAATCTCTTATCTTGGTCCTTCGCATACCGACGGTCTCCCACAAAAGTTTAATCAAAATGTAAAAGATGAGAGGTAACGACAAAATCAAAGTTTGCAAAATTTAATTATTTTGGTACATATATCTACTGCATATATTTTAATCCAAAATGCCAAAGAAAAACAGTTTGCAACAAAAATCAGTTATTTCGATGATACTGCATACACTCTTTCCCCACAAAAGCTTCACAAACTGTAAAAAAAAGAATGGTTGTAGGGAGTGCTTCTGATTCAACAAAAATCAGTTTTTTTGACATTTTGCATGTTGTCCTTACCCATTAAATCTTACACAAAATTTCAAAAAACTACGATGTGGAACACATCAAATTTAAATCGAGAAGGATCAGTCATTTCGGTATATTGCACAGAGTCCTCCCCGGTAAGAATTTATACAAAATATAGAAAAACACAGCTTGCAAGGTGTAAAATCGAATTTTTCTTCTGTGTATATATGGTCCTTCCTCGCAAAATTAACATAAAATGTCAAAAAGGTTCAGTTATAACATCTAAAACAACAAAAATCAGATTTATCAGTATATGTCATGCCAATGTCTTCACAAAATGTTGCGCTTAAAGTTTACAGACACAGCCTGTAAATTAAAAAAACTAAGATCAGGTATTTTGGTCTATTTCATACCATTCTGTCCCAAATAATTTATATAAAATGTAAAAATTATTTGGAAAATTAATTTTTTTATATGCATATTGTATATTATATGCCTTCTACAATAATAAGTTAATTCAAAATGTCAAAAAGAAGAAAAAAATAGCTTACAAAGAGTATAAAATCGAAATCAACAAAGTAGCTTGCAAGGTGTAAAGTCAAATTCTACAAAAATTAGTTCTTTCGGTATATTGCATGATCCTTGTGCCACAAAAGTTAACACAAAATTTCAAAAGAAAAGCAAAACAGTTTGTATATATTATATATGCCATGTATATAAATGGAAAGTCACCCCAGCCTTCCTTGTACATTTTTTACCCTAAATGTAAAAAAAATGTAAAACGAAATGTCATAAACAAAAACATTTGAGTAAAAACATCTAGAACATCAGAATTACTACATGTTAAATAAAAATCCTTTTGTCATATTGCATGCAACCGATGTAAGTTTAGGTACACAAAATGTGAAAAATACATTATATATTTGCATAAAAAAGAGTACTCCTTAAACTATCCTTAAATATTATAAATACTTTCTTAAAAGGTGTTGTAGCTTCTTATATCTTCTTATTTAGGCTTAAAAGGTCAAGTCAAATAAGTTACAGCCATATTCCTAGCAAAGACCACTAAGATAAACTACAGTACCTAGCTACATGTAAAAGCAACATAAAATTCACAGGTTAGCTAGGTATACTGGGAATCTTTAGTTTAAAGCTAACATTAGCCAGCTACAGCAGCTAATAGCTGGTCACTTAAATATAACTGGAGCTAGGTATAAAGAACATGGCTACATATATATAAATTCCTAGCTAGCTAGCTAGCTAGCTAGTTGTTGTTGCTGGTTGGCTTTTTATGATGCTAGCTAACAAACATGTCTCGCATCAATAATATCA
The DNA here is from genome assembly GCA_030067915.1 of Hydractinia echinata. Lineage (NCBI taxonomy): Eukaryota > Metazoa > Cnidaria > Hydrozoa > Anthoathecata > Hydractiniidae > Hydractinia > Hydractinia echinata. The sequence continues at coordinate 26,996 of JASGCC010000305.1, read as the reverse complement.
TCAAAACTGAAAAAAACATGAACAAACCTTGCGGAAACCTTGCTATGATTAATTTATAAAACCATTCTCTTCTTCAAATGTTTTTTTAAAGATTTATTTTGAATGAAAGAGTAGACAGTAGAGAATACTAAAAAAGAACAGCCATCTTTTTCGTAAACACAATTTCCGTTTTATGCTAGGAACTTCATTTAACAGTCCGTATGCTTTGTGAATATCTAATACCGTTTCATATGTAGCGATACCTATATATATGCTCATATAGATTTTTTGGCATAGGGGATATATATTTATATCGTTTTAGCTGCGGGTTATATATTTACACCTTATGTGCGATTTCTATGAAGTACATCCCTAACTTTATTAGTTAAATTTTAGCGTACAGCCACGTCATAAGAAAGTGACCCGTGATTTCCGTGTCGTGGACTCATAGTTTTACTCACGCAAGGGAATTAATATATAAGATAACACATAAACTTCGATTGATTTATCTTATCTTTCTCCTGCAGTTAAAACAACAGGAGAAAGATATATCTAAGGAGAGAATTCTAAAATTCAGGGAACAAATAAACGAAGGCCCATGTTTTGTATGTGTTGTTTGTAATCGAAGTTTATACAGGAGGTCAGTGGTTCTGTTTAAAAAAACTGTCATATGATATAAACGAAGAGGATTTTTGGTATGAAGTGTAAAAAAAACATTTGTATTACATGTCACAAGAGGTTAAGGAGAAGTGTGATTCCAGCTCGCTCAGTTTGTAATAAACTTGATATTCATGTTTCACCACATGATCTAAAAAATTTAAATAGGCTTGAAAGAACAGTTATATCAGGAAGAATATTATTTAAGAAAGTGACCATTATGCCGAAAGGTCAAATGCCAAAGCTTTAAGGTAGTATTTGTAACATTCCATCAATACGAATCAGGAATTAGTAACCACACTTCCACATGGTGCTAATAATAATGGTTTAATCATGGTTACGCTAAAGCGTTAATTACAGTACAATTGAAATCATTCAAGTAGATAACAATGGTGATGTTTTTAAAATTTACATCAAGCCAAACGATGCTTCAGCTAGTTTAAACACTTCTCGCAAAGATGCATTTGCACGACAAAATGGGTTCCTATTGAAAGAAAGGAGACAAAGATTAAGGTTAAAAACACGTTGTCTTCACCTGTTATCAAAAGGACTCAATTTCCTTTAATGCTTGCTTATGCATCTACAGTTCACAAAGTCAAAGGTATGAGTCTTATTAAAATTGTTTTAATTCTATTTTGTTGAAGCAGCGAAGTTTCAATTATGGTCAAGTGTACGTGGCTCTTAGTAGAGCAGCTTCCTCAAATGGTCTATGTCTAGCTGGCGAGTTTACAACTAATTCAATTAAAACTGATCCCCGAGCACTCCGAGAATTACACCGTATGAGAGAGGAATGCCCATTTTAGCCTCTTTTGATTATTGGTAGAATGTTTGGCCAATCAATCATTGTTGCATTAATATAAGTAAGATCCTTATCAGTCATGATGTAGGTTTGTTAGAAAGTGGTGCTCTTTGTTTTACTTTTTGTTAAAAATAATTCAACTTTGTACCAATTTCTATAAAAATATTTTTCATTCAAATTCAACTTTCAAAATTAGCAATCCCTTGAATGCATACTGCATCTCTCTCTTTTTT
>JASGCC010000305.1:0-25303 GCA_030067915.1 Hydractinia echinata | reverse complement strand
TATTATTTAAAAAATTTATATAGTTGAGATTGTGTCGGTGTCTTATATTTAGTGTAAACATATGAAGTGCATAATGCTGTGTTACATAAAAAGTTGTCTTTCCTACAGATACTGCATAATATTGTATACTGATAAATAGGGTATACCTTAAGGGAAGAAATTTTTGCGACGAGCAATTACTGCAGGAAATTATTTGGCGAAATTTATTATTTATATTATATTTATTATTTATAAATCTTAAACACTACAAAAGGTAACCATGAAAAAAGTGTGAAAATAATAATGAACTTCAAATACTCTCAGCGATTCGTAAAAAGAGTTATATATAACAATTTACTTATATTGACAGGTGACATTATGTTACATAAAAGACATGACATTGTCCAAATCTGGTTAATAGAGCCATGTAATGTTGAAAAGAATCTTATTTCGTAGCTGTTTGAACTTTTTGACGCGTTGAATTTCACGTTCTACATGAATACGGACAGACGCAATAGTCTGACTTTCAACAACATCTCTCTCAGAAAATTGATCTTTTTTTCCAAGAAAAGAAGGTATATTCAAGTGGACGCCTAGTGCAATTGTAAAGCCTCGATCTGCCATCAAACTGCCTTCTTTATCCAGAGTTCTTCGTTTAGAATACCTGACCTAGCTACAATCTTTTTGTCAGAAATTGAACCCATATAACTGACTGATGAACGTGATAGCACCAGATGGTGCTATTCCAAATAGACGCCTTGTATGTTACATGGCTCTTATAGTATACAATACATATGGCTTTGACTTGACAGAGAAGGTAGTCTCTAGCAGAAAGCTCTGTGCAGTCAATATTACATCTGGTGCTAGGAAATGTTTATTTAAAGCTTTCTGGCATAATTTCCATTATAGTATTTTTGATGGCCATATCGGTATAGAGCTCAGTGAGAAATATATAAAAGTTCGACCAACTATGATATAGCGTGACCCTGGTGGATTGTGGAAAGTTGAACAAAGCCAAGCTGTATGTCTCAAACTAAATCCACCTTTGCAGCCAACTCAAATATAAAAAAAGCTGATCTTTTCGGTTCGATTTTACTAGAGGTCTCTTTTTTTCCAAGCCGCTTTATTAGATGTTGGTTGAATGTAGGGGACTGCAACACTTCTTTGAGATCAGCTTCCTTCAATTTTGAATCATACTATCATACTTTCTTTCCCATATGTGAATTGGTTATCTGGCATATTATGTTCACTACTAAGCAATTTTTTTTCAAAACAAAATCGCCAGAAAAGAGTTTTGATCTTATTTTTTACGCGTTACCATTCACTGTCCCGTTAGTCACCAAATTAATAAATAAAGTTTTATTTTTGCACAAATAAAAATAATTTTTAGCATGAAAATGTGTTTCTATTCAAGTTCATGCAGGATTTGGGCATAAAAGAAAAATTCAAAAAAGTACCTATGTTGCTCCCATACTTTCATTGGCAAAACTGTGTCCCGTTAGTCACGTGACAAGATTATTTGAAGATGTAAAAATGAGGTGGTTGTATGTAACATCACTAAAATAATATCAAAGTTCCATACCTAGGTTTTCTTCTTATTTAATATGGAAAATGTGCATATTCTAGGTACAATACACCAACAGTAGTCCTGTAAAAAGGGTCTTTAAAGTGAAAAATTCAAATCAATTTTTGTATTTTGTGCCAGCTCAGTTCAAAAAATAATATTGGTGTGCTAACTTGGTGCACTTATAAAAGCACATGTTTTTCTTTTTCCACTCATTTTCATTAAATTTTTTCAAAGTTGAGGACATCAGCTTAATCCTTTTTTTTTAACTACAACATCAAGAAAAATTAGAAGAAAATAATGGAATAACAAGGGTAAGCATACTTTCATTTAATTCGTTAATTTTATTTACATGAAATGTCTTTTCTAGCATTCAATATTTTGTTTTCTTAAAAACCATGAAGATTTATGTCTGTTTTTTTCACTTTTTAGGAAAAATAGTGGTGGATAAGTAGCTGAAGTCTGTTGTTGAAAGAAAGAGAAGGAAATGACGCAACGTAAAAAAGATGGTTCATATGATACCTTATTTGTCAAAACAGCGTGAAAGAATGAGAACACAAGCGACAAATTGAGAAAGAAACTCGTAAAAAGTTAGGTGAAAATGAACTGCTTGAACTTAAAGCAAAGAGAAAAGCAAAAGAACGAGAAAGGAAAGCAAAATATAGAGCCAGCAAGAAAAAGATAAGTACACCTGATCCTTTAAATTCACCATCACTAAGTACCTACAGTAAAAAAGCATCATTATGGAAATGCAGTCGCCAGAGTTAAACGCATGTTGCCAGGTAGTCCCAGAAAAAAGAAAGCTGTTATAAAGCTGTTAAAAGTAAAACCATTTTTCAACAAGGGTAAGAAGATCTCATCTCAAGCTCTAGCAAGGAAACTAAAGGCATGAATTGTAAGTTTTCATGAGAAAAGACGATATTTCACGAAAGGCACCAGGGAAGAGAGATGTGGTGACAAACTTAGAGAAGAACATAAAAAACATAAAATCCGAAAAACGTCATCTTACAATGGGAGTTATGGAGGCATTACACATTGTGGAAAGAAGAACACCCAGACAAAAAAGTAGGCAAGTCGACATTTGCCAATTTGCGAACACTTAATGTTCTCCTCATCTCCGAGTTACCAAATGTCGGGGTATGTGTTCACCATAAAAATTTAACACTTCTACTAGACAGGCTACATAAATTTAATGATCAATTTCCCCAGTATAACACAAAACGTCCATTCTTGTGGGCATGCAAAAAAATACTGATGACTGCTGGTTCAACCGTTGTAAGACATGTAAGGATGGAAAAATCTTCCAATCCATATATCCTCCTCCTGCATAGCCTGCTCTTCCTCAAGCAGTATCTGATGATGAAGATACTGAAAAATCTGTCATTAATTGGTACCAATGGAAGAAAATCCTGAATGATCGTGGTAAAAGCAGATTAGAGAAGATATATAAAGAATGTACTATCAAAATGTTGTATTCCAAATTAATATATATGCTTCCGTACTTTACAACCCATTACTTTGTAAAACAACAGCAAACCAAAACGCTACCAGGAGTTGAAAGAAATGCTACTAAATAATTTAGACACTGGCCGTTTTACAAATTGACTTCGCTGAAAATTACACAACACAATGGCAAGACGTAGGACAATCTGCACATTGGTGCAAGGCTCAGATCAGCCTAATGACTGCTGCACATTGGCATGGAAACAGCTGCAAATCAGCAGTTGTTGTTTCAGATGATACTGATCAACAGCAAAGATTCAATTGTTGTCTTTTTTATCACATCTAGTCAAGTCATTAATCAGCTCTGAAGTGAAAACTTTTGCACATTTGGTGTTGATGGTCTATCAAGCCAGTTTAAAACCGCTACATAGCTGCTATCCTACCAGAATTAGAATCACGATATGATGAACGGTATTCAACTGAAGTCCAATGAAATGGCATGTAGTGATGGCGCTTCAGCATGGTTATCAACATTACCAATGAAAAATCAGAACTGAGCACTCAACAAAAGAGAATTTTATGATGCGATTGTTTTACGTTATGGTTGGAACATGTCACGAATACCTTCAATATGTGTGTGTTCAAAGAAGAATTCCATTGAACATGCTTTACAATGCAAAGTTGGTGGTTTTCAACAGTCTGAGCACAACGAGTTACGTGATTTGGTGGCAGAAATGTTGTCAGAAGTTTGTAAAGATGTAGCTGTGGAACCGATTATCTCAAGCACAAATGAGAAGTCGATAGAGTTACGAGCTGATGTAAGCGCGCGAGGATTTGCCATTGCAAAGGGCATTTTTTGATGTGCGGGTATTTCACACGTTCGCACCAAGTTATGTAAGCCAAAATATGAACACGCTGTTCCAATCAATGGAAAAGGAAAAGAAAAGAAAGTATAACAAAGCTGTTCTAGTACACGAATACGGATCGTTTCCATCGCTAGTATTTTCGAGCAATGGTGGGATGTCTAGGGAGACATCAACATTTATGTCTAAAATTTCAGAACTGATATCCATCAAAAGGAACCGAACTAAAAGCGAGGTAGCCTGTTACGTCAAAAGGAGATTATCATTTAGCATCATTCGAAGTGCTACCATATGCATAAGAGGATCCAGATGTCGAAAGTTTGCACCTGTTCCTATGAATGAATGTGACATTAGAATCAGTAACGTCTCAAGCAAAATTTAATAATATTCTATTTTTCAATCCTACACATGAACGTTTTCCCTGCTAGTTTTCAGCAACTCCTTGTTGGAATTTAGTTTAAGTGGACCATGTGTTCAAGATCTTTATAATAATGTAATAGTAAAAATATTTAGTGGTATTATAACGTATGAATGTTTAAAAAAAATTAAATTATCTGGAACTTCTTTGCTACTTCCCATGGGAAGGGGCCAGTTGATGCTATTGGAGGAACTGTTAAACGACAAGTTGCTAACAGAGTCTATCAACGCCGTGTAGTAGTGAAAGATGCAGAGTCTTTCTAGCAATGTGCACTTGAATGTTCTGGATCAATTAATGTGTATTTCATACCATTAACAAAAATAACTAAAGAGGTGGTTGAATTTCAACCAGTGTTTAGCACGGCTGCTCCTCTGCCATGAAATGTCTGTGAACAAAGAAAAAAGATTCAAATGAAGACTCATGTATATGTGCTTTTGCATTTCACAAATTGATTTAACAAAATGTGTCAGACAAAACCAAAATATTCAGATAGGAGCATTTCTAGTTGTTAAATATGATTTTTTAATTAAAACATCAACAAAAGAAAACAACAAGGCAAAGCGCCTCTTTGCTATTGTGAAAGATGTTGAGGGTGGTCAGTTTAATGTAGTGTATGGTAAAGCTATCAACGAAAAACGTTTGAGGGGATTGTCAGTGAGGACAAGATTGTTGCAGTTTTACTATACCCAAACCTAAGGAGAGGAATTTACGAATTTGATCAAGACGTTGAGATTGATTTGTAGCGGTAGATTGATTTGTAGACTTCACTTGTTTTATTTCTTTATTTACAGTCAACCCTTTTAATTTGACAGAGTTAACTGTATTTAATAAGTTTTCACAGTTTGTAATCAAAGTTCTAATAAAACATTTCAGTTACTTGTTTTGTTCTCTTTTTTCTACTAAATTCGTCCAAATTTAACAATTTCCCGTTAGTCACAAAATCGTTGACCTGTTAGTCACATACCTTTTCAAGAAAATATTGTCAAAATCAGTAACCCAATGGAAATTGTTTTTTTGCACTTGAAGAGAGACATCATATTACAAAATCCTCATATAGATTAATTCGTTACGTATTGCAAAGTTGAACAGGATTTTAAAGGAGCGTAATCACCCTTTAATTATTAAAAAATTAACATATACATTTTATTTATTTATTTCAAAGTTCAGACGGAGTTATGACTTTCCTGAAAATTTGAGGATGTAAAACGTACTAGAAATGGAAATAATGGTACTTTAATATCTTGAATTTATTGTGTTTTTTTTCCAGCCGCCATATTTAACGATCTTGTTGATCTCTTATTCTTGTCTAATAAGCGGGACGTCGCAAAATGTTCGTGTGAAACCGTAGGTAAACAAACGGCCTTAACTTTGAATGAGCTCTGAGATGGAGTTCGATAAAATCGCCAATATGGTAGTCTCCGTTCACCATGCTGTTCTTTTTGGCTTGTTTTTTCTTTGCAAAACATGGCATCAAGAAATGGAAAGAAATTTTATCCTAGAGTTTATATTGGAAAAGCACAGAAGAAATGGATGGAATTGAAAAAAAAGAACATCAGCAAAGACAGATACTCAGTTTGCTGAAATATTGTTGAACAGGTAGCTATAGCTAGCTATAGATATTATAAAGCTGCTAGCTAGGCTGCTATATTAGAGTCAGCCTAGCTAGCATCTTTTTATTAGTTTTGTGGTGGTTCATGTATGTCATAGGATAGGTATATTAGTTAGGTAGCTGTAAGGAAATTTTTGTCCTTTTTCAGGGTGGCCAGCACTCCTAGAATCTCCTAGAATCCGTTTTCCCTCCTAGAATCTCCTAGAAAGTGTTCAAAATTCCATATTTTCTCCTAGAATCTCCTAGATTAATTTTTCAGATTACGCGTTAAACACCGCTTGATATTTCAGCAAGTATGATATTTTTATGTTCTTCAATAGATGATAGAAAGTGATAGAAAATGTGATGTATGATTATTGAAATAATTCTTTTTCTTTTATAGTAAATTAAAAAAGCCTAAGCCTAAATATAAATCCAAATTTCAAGATGAATGGTTGGCAAATGACAAGTACAAACATTGGATTAAAAGAGTGGAGAAAGACTCTAGTAAAGCTTACTGTATGGTTTGTATGAAAGAAATTAATATAGGAGGACAGGGTGTTGCTGCTGTGGAGGGTCACCTAACATCGCAGAAACACAAGGACAAAGTTCCGTCTACTAATCAAAACATGATATGTTTTGAAAAAGCTGGGCAAGACAAACCACAGAGTACACGTAAAGAACCTAAGCAACAAAGCATTGATGTGAATGTTTTAAAGCATACATTAAAAGGATACATTAAAAGCTGAAATTTTGTGGTCAGTTGAAGTTCTTACATCTAACTATTCATATAGGTCATGTGAAGATAAATCAGTTCTGTTTTCATCAATGTTTCCTGACAGTAAAATAGCGTCCCAATTTCAGTTAGGTAAAACTAAATGTGCTTACATGATTACTTTTGGTATAGCGCCTTATGCTAGTGAATTGTTATATGATGCTCTGAAAGAAGTGCCTTATTATTCACTTTCATTTGACGAATCTTTTAATCGAATAATGAAAAATTCGCAAATGGATCTGCTAGTGAGATACTGGGACAATCATGCTGACATGGTTACCACAAGATATTTACAAAGCGGACTGCTTGGAAAAGGTGCTGCTACTGATGTTTGCCAAATGTTTCTATTTTGCGCAGGAAAACTAGATCAAGCGAAATTTCTCCAAGTGATGTCAGATGGTCCAAATGTAAACTTGAAGTTCCTTAAAATTCTGAATGAAGAAATAACTGAAAGTGAACTAAACCAGCTAATTAACATAAGCACTTGTGGTTTACATACCCTCCATAATGGGTTTCAGCATGGTAAAAAGGCCAGTACATGGGAAATAAAAGCACTTTTAAAGGCAATGAATAAGATCTTCCACGAATCACCATCTAGGAGAGCTGATTATGAAAAATTAACACTGGCTTCTGAACAAGAGTATCCACTTCAGTTTTGCTCCACTCGGTGGATTGAAAATGAAAGGGTTGCAAAAAGAGCTCAACTTGTGTGGCCAAAGGTGGTTGAGACAGTTGGTTTTTGGAAGGGCTTGCAAAAAAGTAAACACCCAGGACAAGGTAAACCTGGAGCAAACAAAAGCTATGACACTTTGCTGAAGTATCAAAACGATGTATTATGAACTCTTTCCTAATCACATTTCAAAGTGATGCACCAATGGTGCCACTCATTGTTGATAAACTTGAGAACTTGGTTCGTTTTTTTTGCAACAAGTTTGTGCTTCCATGTGTTAGAAAAAGTTACTTCTATTACTAAATTACTAGTATTAGATTTTCTAGATAAAAATATTTATCGTCAAAATGTTGATGTTGGGTTTACTATTGGTCATGTAATAAGACAACTGAAAAAGGATGGCAAGATCAATAATGCAAGTGTTATTAAATTTAAATGATTATGAGATAACAAGACAGCAAGCTGTGATGATGGAACTGGTCTAACGACCCTGGAAGTTAAAATTGTGAGGTTACACCCTCTAAAGATCAAAACGCAGTGCAAGATCTCCCTTTTTGCAAGGATAATATGTAGATTCAAGGTAATTGAACCAAACAACCCTCTCTACACAATACAATACGTACAACTAACGGTCGGTACACAAAAACTGACAACATGAAAACAGAAGACAGACATAACGACAACAATACAACAAAGAATTTACTATAAAAATAAATAAATAAATAAATAAATATAAAACTATAAATATGAGTAGACAACCACCCGAGCGCCAGGACTTGTGAACCTGGCAGTAGCTTTCCACATGTGTTACGGGATCCCAACACTCAGCCTTACACGGGTAGTTGTCGCTTTGGACCAGCCATTTGCTTCGGACCAGCCGTAGGTCAGGACCAGCCTGAAGACAGTGGAGTAATCTACGTGGATGTAAAGTCACGGAAACAAGAAAGATAGAAATGAAAACCCTTTATATAGCTTCTTCCTAACATCAGGTATAGCAGGATCGTTAACCCAGTAGACTAAGTGAGCCAACTTAGCCTCCCTACAGAACTGGGGTTATAAGTGGGGTCGTTACACCCAAAGACAAGGCAATTGCCAAGCCCCCTTGCTAAGCTTGTTATAGTTGCTTTCTAGGAAAGCGGCGAGTGAGCGAACTCGTGAATAACGGTAAACTGTATCTAAAACACACAGCAGGGGTAATTTCAAACCGCTAGGAAAAAGAGATCCCTCCCCCTTTTGATATAATGTACTCCCGTTTTAGTGCGAATTCACACTATTTAAATTTTGACAAAAAATAACACATACACTGTGGAGTTATCTAGATCAGATGGCTTGACACTAATCACTGCCCTATCATCACATTTTAACCATGTATTAACACCCTGATCTCTTATGTAAGCCCAATAGTGACCAGCCGCCAGTGTGCCTGAATGATTAATAGTGGCGGTTAATTTATACTGGTTTGTGAATGATATATCCTCCGCAGGATGGGAATAAACTTTTAGGGTGTCGTGACCTTGGGCGAGGCAAGAAACAAATTTATTATTTTTCACAGATCTTCCTTGGATACAGTTAAACCTTTTCAGTTGGATGATCGGTATATCTCCACACTGGGTGAAGACAGTTTCCCGGGTACTGTCTTGAAGGGAAGAGCACTGTGGCCACATCCATCTGTCATTTTCAGACATATATTCTGGTTGCAAAAAAGCTTTAATGGAGCCTATTATGTTGTTTGAAACAGGGAGTGGCAGAATGGACATACTTTCCTCCCTACTGGAAGACAAGAGGCATGAATTACAAGATATTGTTGTAGTTACTTTGTTGGTAATAATATTGTTAGCGATAACTGATGGCCCTGTCAACTTGTTTAATACATGAGGTAGAATCTCAGGAACATCCTGCTGTGTGTTAATATTGAATGGGTTGTTCCTAGCATTGGACGTCTTACGTTGTAACTCTCGGAGAAAGGCGGAAGGTTCTACAACCAAGGTGGATTTAGACAACAGAGACATAGTCAGCAATACGGACTTGGCCAGGGGGGGAAACAAAAGAGGACTCCGATGCACTTTGTGACCAAAGTGCAGGAGTTACAGATAATGCTTGCAGGATAGAATTAGCATAGCATGTATTCCCTTTATTAATCAGACCAGCATGAGTTGGTTTTGCTGGAGGTAGGCGGTTCTGGGTCCGGGTGTGAGTGACTTTTATCCACAGTTGGCCTTCGTTGTTGATGCTGTTGTTGTTGCTGCGGGCTTGTAACCTTTGGCAATAGAGGGATAGGCACAGATGTCGAGCCTGGTGCAAGGTTGCAGCTGCCTTGGTTCCACGTAATTGAGTTCCTGGCTAGCGAAATGCAGAAGGATGCTTTCATACTAATGTCGCCTAATTTCCGGACGGCTTGGAAAGCTTCTTTGTTTGGGAAACCCAATCTTTTGAAAGAAATTGCAACTGACCGAGAGCAATATCCACGTGCACCCACTTCGATCGCGAACAGATTTACTTGCCATCCATTATGCTCGATGATATTTATCAAAGGGATGTATTTAGAGAGCTTTTTGGAGTGCCCGGTTTCCATGTTTTCCTCACAAGGGCAAGTAAGTTCAATTAAAATAACACGTTTGCTGTTGTTGGAATACAGGACAAGATCTGGTCTAAGCGATGTTATGGCAATATGACCAGGAAAAATAAGTTCACCATTTAAATCTGAAAGAAATAACCAGTCGGTGGCAAGATGCAAAAGGCCTACCGGTTTTGAGTTTTTGCTAGATGAGTGACTACCTGCTTTAACAAATTTTATATTATTTAGGTGCTTTAAGGCTGAAATACACTATCATTTTTCAATGATCATTTTCCAATTATCATTGAAAAATGACAGTGTATACAGGAAAAAATGTCATTTTTTACACTCTCATTTCCAATGATCCTTAAAAATTAAAAGTTGAACATGTTCAACTTTTAATTTTTCAATGACATTTTTTTCTATTGTTTTAAATCGAATCCATTGTTTTCGCACAAGTGTTTGTTGCACGCAATATAGGTTTAGGCGTAAACATAGTTGAAAACAAAGATTTGAACAAGATAATTCACCCGAGAATGAAGACGCAAGAAGCGACTGAAAATTTTATTAAGATTTGGAGAAGCCAGCCCAGTTTGTGGGATAAGGGACAGAAACGAGAAGGCAAGAAGTCATGAGGTATTCAAAGGTATCCCACATGATAAAAACTTCAAAGTTGCGGCTAGTTTGACTTTAGCAGGAATTGGGTCTCGTGAATGCGTTGTTTTTTTTCTCAATGTCAAAAATATTCGGCGGCATTCTTAAAAATCGCGTATACTCTGCAATTTCCTCCACGCGCAGTTCATACATGAGAGTATTGTAGATGCCAAGTTCAGTTCGCCTATTTAACCACGGTTTCACCCATACATTTCTTTGCTTTCTTTTCCTACGTTCGACTCTCTTTTTTGATAACATATACAAAGCAACAGCAGCTGCTATTTCTTCTTCAGAGTCCATGTTGCTAAGAAAAACATGCTCAAGTTTCATGTTTTTAATGATAGTGTATTCGCGCCAAAATTTGTCATTTTTGATGCCATTGGAATGTATCATTGAAAAATGATCATTGAAAAATGATAGTGTATTTCAGCCTTTACAGGAGAGGAAATAGATTTGGAAAACGTGGTGATCAACTGTGAAAGTTCGCGCAAGGCAGAGTCGTGATGAAACGTAAATCTACCCTGTGTTAAAGCCGTTTTGCAGGCCCCTAAAATGTGAGCTGTAGTGCAGACTTGTTTTCCACACAAGAAACAGAAGGATTCGGTACATATACGCCAACGCCTTAAATTACTCGGAGAAAGAAGAACATCGTAGGTGGAGCTTAAACAGAACGACAGTAGATTTGGTGGCATGGCAAGCAAAGACTTCCAGGAGAGGTCGTTCTTAATATAGTTGTCCCATCTGGTCCAACTTCCTTGCACCTGTAGTTGCAAAGCTCTGCTCATATCCTTTTCACCATCAATTTCTTTTACAGTCACTGATACTAATTTCCTGTAAGAATGAGACTGTCTAAGAGAAGTTCCCTTAGGTTTAGGACAGAAACGTAAACCGCCCTTACCGAAATGGGGTGAAGCCATAATTTCTTTAATCTTTAATTCTGCTTCAGCAATTCTGACTGAATTGGACACGCTCCATCTACCGGCCTTTAATGTTGGTACAGCTGCCGAAACCAATGGATCTTTAGAATCCCTTAGCAGCAAGTGTCCACTGATCTTAGCGGACTTGAGTATGGAAGTTAGGCTTTTTATCGGTAGAGAGCAAGGTGAGCTGGAAGCATAAAGACATAAATTAGTGGTAGAATGGTGAAGATTCAGCCATTTCCTTATAAATACTGACACCTTCCGTTCAAGGGTGCTGACACAAGACATTGAGACTTCGTATATCAGCAGTGGCCACTGAATGCGCGGGATTAATAGATGTTGTAAAATCCACAGCTTCTGAGGGCCTTTATAAAACGACTTGTCAATAATAGAGACCCCTGCAGATAACTTCTCATCAAGTTCGTCAATAGCCTTCCTATCGGAGATAGAACCATCCATAATACGGCCCAGAAATCGCACAGGCATGGAATGGATAGAAGGAATATAGGAAGAGAAGTCTGTGGGGTCAGCAGGCTTTTGGACAGCAAAAGGAGTTGAATTGAGGGACTTACCTTTTATGATCACTTGCTACCTTATGTAACCATATTGTCAATAAAAGTCCTCTGCAATCTCATTTTGCCCGTTGCACTAGAGCGTTAAATCCTGTTAACATGGTCGACACTGCTGATTCTTATAAAACTTTGTTTGATCGTATGTTACAAAAGTTAGTTGAATACAAACACATACAGCCAACTATTGCTGATGGTGCGAAACAAGAACTAAATGTTTTTCTCACTTTTGCCGTCAAGGAAAACAAAAGTGAATTTCGTAACTTTGATTTAAATGTTTCTAGGTTAGATGTATTCTTCATGCGTTTTCTGAAGGATAACAACCGTTATAAGAATTTATTGTCTGTTGTTAAGTTAGTTATGACTCTTGCACATGGACAGTCAGAAGTTGAACGTGGATTTAGCATCAATGAACACCTTTTAGCTGATAACATGAAGATGGAGACACTGATTGCCCAGAGAAAAGTTATGGACTATATGAAAAAGAATAATTTTCAGCCGCATAGCCTTCCAATTTCTAAGCCACTGATTCAGAGTGCAAAACAAGCTTATTCTCGATACAAGCAGCAGTTGGAGGAACAAAGACGTTTAAAAAAGGCTAAAAGTGATAATGTGATAACAAAATAAAATGAAATAGCAAGTTTAAATTAAAAAAAGGTACAGCTTGAAAATGCCATTGTTGAATATTTAAAGGAATCGGATAAGTATGCATTAGAAGCTGAAAGCAAAGAAAATCTTGAGCTATTAAAACTATCCAACAGTTTGAAACGTGCTGCTAAGGAAAAACAAGAAGAGCTGGAGCAGTGTATTGCAAAAAAACAAAAACTTACAAATGGCTTAAAATAAATGACCTTTGCTTGTTGACAAGTTTTAGTTTGAGAATTTTGTTTTTGCTTTTTGCAGTTGTGTTCATTATTCATTGGCATTTCTATTTAGATTTGTGATGCTACAGTATTTCACTTTGTTTTTTAAGTTTTGTTACAGATTTCCTATCAGATTTTTAAAGCAGTTATCTTTTAAAGTTTTCATATACAGTTTGTTAACACCATTTAGCTCATTGGTTGGTTAGGACAGAGTCGTGGTTGTTAAAAAAACTCGTCATAGTTCATGGTTTTAAATTTTATATTGCCTTTTTACTTGTCTCTTTCCTGATAGGCGTTTTAAGGAACATAATTTATTCTGAGAGCGATGTAACACAAAAAGTCTGAATTATTCGCTAAAGAACTAGAAAGGCGACTTAAGAGTAATTATTTTCAAAAAAAAGAGAAGCTATTTATGCATTAAAGTTATTGTGTTATTTATTATAGATATTTATGTTTTTGAAAAGTTGTGTTATTTATTCCAGATATTTTATTACTTATAAAAAAGTTACTTACTTTTGTTTCAGAAGTTAGTCTCTCATTCCATTGGACTCAATTTTTTGCGATATTCTCCAAGAATTCCTGTGTGTGTTTTTAGTGATTTTTCGCGATTTTCTCCTAGAATTTAGGTGAAAATTTACCTAGAATCTCCTAGAATTTCATAGTAGATTTTTGCTGGCCTGTTTTTTTTCTAGTCCAAAATTAGTAATCTACCTAGCTAGTTATTTTTTTATTGCTTAGTTTTGAAAAAGCTTTATCCATGCCTACCACAGCATCACCCATATCTCATAATGAACTACAAAGGTAAACTCACCTTTTGAGAGTGTTACAGTTGCCATTGTTGTTAGCTGAACTACATAATACCTTCTTTTTATAAATTTTCTTGTTTCTCCAGCATTCAAAAACATAAGTTATTTATTTAGTCCTGACTTCATGTCGCCAGCAGATGTAAACTTCACTCCAAAAGTGAACTATAATTTTAGGTATCTACATATGTTGATGCATTAGCTCTTTTAACTGAACCTGAAATCCTATGCCAACCTAATTTTGAGTTGTTGTTTTTTTGTTCTTGCCTTATTTCCAGCCACAAAAGATCTTCACTAAGCACTGTAAGTATGGGAAAGTTGGCAATCCGTCTATTAGCCATGCTTAGATTGTGCTTATTGGAGCAGACCATATGCTTAGTTAGTGTTTCAGACCAGCAAATATTTTTAGTGTAGCAATTATCCCAGACTACAACTTTTCAGTTTTTCATGTAGTGATGACCTTAGCTGTACTGGTGCCAGCATTAGTGTTAGCTACTCTGAAGAAAGTGTTTGTGATGGCGATACTAAGATGGATATGTAAGTTTATTATTATTATTTGCTTAATGTTATTGAAACCAGTGAGGTTGAGGATGATCAAGGTGAACATCAACATAAATTAAGCAACAATGAATTGTCGTCGTATGTACATTTCAAATTCTTCTTCCACATCCATATAATGCTGATTTTGTACACTTTTTTTTACAAAAACAATGAGGCTGAAAATTGTTGAATAATAAGAACAGAATAAAAACAATTTCAGGCTGATTGAGTGAAAAAAAATAAGAACACTCTGACATACTGTCCTGATTCTGAGGAAGGACTTGAACATGAGGATGAATTGCTTGAGTTCATACGGTATCTCTCTACTGCGTCACTGTACAAAAGTTTATTTGTTTTAGTGCACCTATACATTCCCCTTCTTATTTATAGCAAAAGTGTTATGAAACAAACTGATACTGAAATTGAAGGAGTTGTGGATGATGATATTCCATATGCTACAAGTGATTTTGATGATGAGATAATTAACATTGAATGTCTTAGTGCTGATAAACCTTTTTTATGCTACCCTTCGCTTATGAACATATTAGCTACAATGAAAGTTCCACCATGTGGAAAAGACGTAATGAGTTCTCTGAACTATATTGGTACTGCCTTGACAGTAAAATGGGTATATCATTTTTCATATTTCTAAAATGTTTGTTAAAAATATTTAGGAATCCATTCTATTGTAGTTTGAAGAGGATTTGTTTGAAATTTTGAAGAAATATGCTTAATTAGGGGATGATTTTTACTTTTTGTAACTTTCACAACTATTTTACATTACCACTGTTTGTCTACAAAAATATTTGTTAATCAGGTGATGGTCGCATGGATAGTCCAGGTAATTCAGCAAAATATTGCACTTACACTATTATGGACTACGACACTGCAGAAATTATTTCAATGGTTTTTGTTGACAAACGACAGACTGGGCTGAAGTCTAGCAACATGGAGAGTTTTGGATTTGAGCGATGCATGGATTTTTTAATTGGTCATGGTGTTGTGGTGAACGAAGTTGTTACAGATGCTCATTCTACCATCACATCACTTATGAGTAGGTCTTTTTTAGTTGAGATTGATTCACAGTTCATTAATCCTTTTATAATTTTATAATTTTTACGTTATTTATAAAGAGGAAAATTATTGAGACATTCATCACTCCTATGACACTTGGCATGTTGCCAAAAAATTAGCAAAGAAATTAATCAAAGTATGTAATTTTGTTATTTTAAATTGCAGTTGAGAAAGCATTCTTGTGGTGACATATGTAGGGTGTGTATTTATTGGATACGAAAAAGGTTATATCTTACATATCACCTTTTTTGTTTTTAGGCCGCTTGTCATAAAGGAGAAAACAAAGACCTTTTGGAATGGATACCAGACATTTTTCGTCAGTTTTGGTATATCTGTGAACATTGTGAAAGTGCCATGGAGTACAAGGTTACCGATTTTGACAAAAATGGATGCTGGAATATCAACGTTATGTTTCCAATTATGTCAGTAAACTAATTTTAATTTTATATTTTATATTTTAGTCTCAACTTCGTGGTATTCTTCATCATGTTCAAGGTCGACATGAATGGATTCTTGGTGAAGGAATTACTGCAGCAAAGTGTTTACATGGGGAATTAAACGAAGAAGAACAAACAAAGCCATACTTAAAACACACATCTTCATCATATCCAAAACTTGCCAATGTGTTGATTTCTGATCAAATGATGGGTTCTGCTCCATACTTGATTAATTACAGGTACTTTCCAATGACAAAGAACATGATCAGATAGTCAACACAGTTTGATAAATTAATAAAAGTTTATGCTGTTATATGTTTTAGGCATACTTATGACTTAGAAAACTTTCATAATGTTATCCTGAAATATATTTCGAAAAGAATCTCAGCTGGCTATCAACAGTATAAAGCAAGAAATATGATGGCAGCAATTGACCACTGCTCTCACTCAGGCCGTCCTTACAAAGTCAAGAAAAGTGGCGAATTAGTGCGAGATATATATTTTTTTTACATTATATGTAAACTAAAAACGCAATCAAAGTTTGGTGAAAAATATATGAAACCTATATGAACTACAATCCATACTACAAAAGAACACAAAATATTTAAAGAAATAAAGATCTTTTTTACAATTTTGTTAGAAATAATATATACAATGTACATTTTCCTTTTAAGTGAGCACAGACGTTATAACAAAAAGTCTGGCAAGTGGACAAAATACTATGATAATGTAGAGAAGTCGCACGACTACATTGGTCAAATGAGGTAAACGCTTTTAGCTATAGGTGCGAACTGCATATCCCTGATTAGCAAATACCATAATATTTTTGATTTAAGGTATGCTGTTGCATCAATGCGACATTCGGATAACGACAGCATTAAAAGAAAAGTTGGATTGTCTCCGTCTGATCCCAGGCGTCCCAAGACAGGCTTTAACGATTGGGAAAGTGCATCCCATGCCTACATCCGAAATTCAAACGAAAAAAAGATTTGGTCCAAAAGTTGAAGATTCCTGAAAGTTTCCTTTTTTACGTTTTGATAATTTGTATATAAATCTGTATAACTATCTTTTTGATTACACCTTTTTTTATAAGCAACCTTATTTCTCGTTGCAGCCGCAAGTTGCCAGGGGCAAAACTTTGATTTCAGCTTCATATTCAAATTGTACAATATTTCACGCCAAATATCAGCCTTAGCAAAACTTTGATTTCAGCTTCATATTCAAATTGTACAATATTTCATGCCAAATCTCAGCCTTAGAACTCGGTTGCTTACAAAAAAAATTGCGTAGTTTTAAATATGTAGACTATATCAACATAGAAGGTTTAAAGCCAACGTATTGTCCGAACGGATCAGGATACCGATCTCTTATCCTCCAAATACAGCAACTTGGAATGATACGCCTGCCCCCTTTCCCCAAGTAGCCACTCTGCCATGAAACATACTGCCTGTAAGCAGCATGCCTCATTGACTTGTTCTCGTCCGGGTTTTCTTGGGCGGGTAGGGCGCACACATCATTTCGATAATTTCGGGCAATACGGAGTACTGTTGGCTCCAGTACAATTATTTCCATTTCCTACGGAGAATAGTTTGTAACCATTTAATATTGCTCAGGGATAAGAAAGTAGAAACACGTGTTGACTTTGTGTGTCTTTTGTTGTTCTCTTTTCTTTTTTGTTTCTTTCTTTTCAAGCCTTCCTGGCGAGACTTGGGGATCATCCTCAAAGCACTCGTATTCTTTATACGTGGTCTTTTTCTTCTCTCTACAACTTCGACGAAGGGATGTATTCCCTTCGCTGGGTTTTTCCTTTACGTTCTGTTTAAAAAAGTGGCCGCGGGTAAAAACATCCGCGTCACTTTCTCCACTTAAATTTAATTTTCTCTTTATCCTATTCGCCATTGTTTTAGGAGATCAGACAAAACAAAACAGAAAGAAGAAATCACAACATTGTCTCGTGGTTATTAATTATGATAATCAATGTTGATCACGCTCTTCTATTTTTTTTTAATAGCATGACCGGGATTATTGCATATTATAAGCACAAAAACCCAACGGGGGAGAATGCTCATTGTGATAGTTGAAGATAGTTGAAGCACTATGGAGATAATTAAATTTAGAGCATAAAGGGGGAAATTCTGAATATTTAGGTATTCTAATCTCGCATAGTATTCTGTCACAAATGTTTTCATAAAATATATATAAAAGTCATAATGAGTCATAATGAGTCATGTTAAAACAACAGTAATCAATCTATAAGTTCATTTTATGTCAATTTTTGCACCAAATTTGCAAAACAAAATACAAATTCTTAATAATACTAAAATCTCTTATCTTGGTCCTTCGCATACCGACGGTCTCCCACAAAAGTTTAATCAAAATGTAAAAGATGAGAGGTAACGACAAAATCAAAGTTTGCAAAATTTAATTATTTTGGTACATATATCTACTGCATATATTTTAATCCAAAATGCCAAAGAAAAACAGTTTGCAACAAAAATCAGTTATTTCGATGATACTGCATACACTCTTTCCCCACAAAAGCTTCACAAACTGTAAAAAAAAGAATGGTTGTAGGGAGTGCTTCTGATTCAACAAAAATCAGTTTTTTTGACATTTTGCATGTTGTCCTTACCCATTAAATCTTACACAAAATTTCAAAAAACTACGATGTGGAACACATCAAATTTAAATCGAGAAGGATCAGTCATTTCGGTATATTGCACAGAGTCCTCCCCGGTAAGAATTTATACAAAATATAGAAAAACACAGCTTGCAAGGTGTAAAATCGAATTTTTCTTCTGTGTATATATGGTCCTTCCTCGCAAAATTAACATAAAATGTCAAAAAGGTTCAGTTATAACATCTAAAACAACAAAAATCAGATTTATCAGTATATGTCATGCCAATGTCTTTCACAAAATGTTGCGCTTAAAGTTTCACAGACACAGCCTGTAAATTAAAAACAACTAAGATCAGGTATTTTGGTCTATTTCATACCATTCTGTCCCAAATAATTTATATAAAATGTAAAAATTATTTGGAAAATTAAATTTTTTTATATGCATATTGTATATTATATGCCTTCTACAATAATAAGTTAATTCAAAATGTCAAAAAGAAGAAAAAAATAGCTTACAAAGAGTATAAAATCGAAATCAACAAAGTAGCTTGCAAGGTGTAAAGTCAAATTCTACAAAAATTAGTTCTTTCGGTATATTGCATGATCCTTGTGCCACAAAAGTTAACACAAAATTTCAAAAGAAAAGCAAAACAGTTTGTATATATTATATATGCCATGTATATAAATGGAAAGTCACCCCAGCCTTCCTTGTACATTTTTTACCCTAAATGTAAAAAAACATGTAAAACGAAATGTCATAAACAAAAACATTTGAGTAAAAACATCTAGAACATCAGAATTACTACATGTTAAATAAAAATCCTTTTGTCATATTGCATGCAACCGATGTAAGTTTAGGTACACAAAATGTGAAAAATACATTATATATTTGCATAAAAAAGAGTACTCCTTAAACTATCCTTAAATATTATAAATACTTTCTTAAAAGGTGTTGTAGCTTCTTATATCTTCTTATTTAGGCTTAAAAGGTCAAGTCAAATAAGTTACAGCCATATTCCTAGCAAAGACCACTAAGATAAACTACAGTACCTAGCTACATGTAAAAGCAACATAAAATTCACAGGTTAGCTAGGTATACTGGGAATCTTTAGTTTAAAGCTAACATTAGCCAGCTACAGCAGCTAATAGCTGGTCACTTAAATATAAACTGGAGCTAGGTATAAAGAACATGGCTACATATATATAAATTCCTAGCTAGCTGGCTAGTTGTTGTTGCTGGTTGGCTTTTTATGATGCTAGCTAACAAACATGTCTCGCATCAATAATATCATCAAAACTGAAAAAAACATGAACAAACCTTGCGGAAACCTTGCTATGATTAATTTATAAAACCATTCTCTTCTTCAAATGTTTTTTTAAAGATTTATTTTGAATGAAAGAGTAGACAGTAGAGAATACTAAAAAAGAACAGCCATCTTTTTCGTAAACACAATTTCCGTTTTATGCTAGGAACTTCATTTAACAGTCCGTATGCTTTGTGAATATCTAATACCGTTTCATATGTAGCGATACCTATATATATGCTCATATAGATTTTTTGGCATAAGGGGATATATATTTATATCGTTTTAGCTGCGGGTTATATATTTACACCTTATGTGCGATTTCTATGAAGTACATCCCTAACTTTATTAGTTAAATTTTAGCGTACAGCCACGTCATAAGAAAGTGACCCGTGATTTCCGTGTCGTGGACTCTTAGTTTTACTCACGCAAGGGAATTAATATATAAGATAACACATAAACTTCGATTGATTTATCTTATCTTTCTCCTGCAGTTAAAACAACAGGAGAAAGATATATCTAAGGAGAGAATTCGAAAATTCAGGGAACAAATAAACGAAGGCCCATGTTTTGTATGTGTTGTTTGTAATCGAAGTTTATACAGGAGGTCAGTGGTTCTGTTTAAAAAAACTGTCATATGATATAAACGAAGAGGATTTTTGGTATGAAGTGTAAAAAAAACATTTGTATTACATGTCACAAGAGGTTAAGGAGAAGTGTGATTCCAGCTCGCTCAGTTTGTAATAAACTTGATATTCATGTTTCACCACATGATCTAAAAAATTTAAATAGGCTTGAAAGAACAGTTATATCAGGAAGAATATTATTTAAGAAAGTGACCATTATGCCGAAAGGTCAAATGCCAAAGCTTTAAGGTAGTATTTGTAACATTCCTATCAATATGAATCAGGAATTAGTAACCCCACTTCCACATGGTGCTAATAATAATGGTTTAATCATGGTTACGCTAAAGCGTTAATTACAGTACAATTGAAATCATTCAAGTAGATAACAATGGTGATGTTTTTAAAATTTACATCAAGCCAAACGATGCTTCAGCTGGTTTAAACACTTCTCGCAAAGATGCATTTGCACGACAAAATGGGTTCCTATTGAAAGAAAGGAGACAAAGATTAAGGTTAAAAACACGTTGTCTTCACCTGTTATCAAAAGGACTCAATTTCCTTTAATGCTTGCTTATGCATCTACAGTTCACAAAGTCAAAGGTATGAGTCTTATTAAAATTGTTTTAATTCTATTTTGTTGAAGCAGCGAAGTTTCAATTATGGTCAAGTGTACGTGGCTCTTAGTAGAGCAGCTTCCTCAAATGGTCTATGTCTAGCTGGCGAGTTTACAACTAATTCAATTAAAACTGATCCCCGAGCACTCCGAGAATTACACCGTATGAGAGAGGAATGCCCATTTTAGCCTCTTTTGATTATTGGTAGAATGTTTGGCCAATCAATCATTGTTACATTAATATAAGTAAGATCCTTATCAGTCATGATGTAGGTTTGTTAGAAAGTGGTGCTCTTTGTTTAACTGAAACACAGATTTCAGTGAATCAAAACACCGATAAAATATCTCAAATTTAGACCAATTTTCATTCCATCCACAATGTAAGTGCTGACGTTTACCAAAGTATATCATGTTGCTTTAGATCTGATATTATTATTGTTGAATACATTCACAGCACAGGAGTATCACTGGTCATCATGGTAAAACAATCTTTTTCATTTATTATCGTAAAAATAACAGTCAATTAACTAATTTTATCAAAATTTAGCATCACTTTTTTATTCTTATAATGTTGATATTATTTCACAGAGACTTTAATGTTAACACAATTGAACACTGCACACAAATAAAGAACATTTTATCAGGCTAAAAACAGATTATACAAGAACCAACTCATTTAAGTGGTCTAATTTTTGACAAAGTGTATTTGATTTGTCTATGATTTGTCTCATGTTGTTAAAACTGTTTATTTTTCAGACCACGATGCAATTCAAATCAAGTTGTCATGTAACATTGTTGTCATTGTAAACAAATTGTAATATATTTTTTAATACATATATTTTTTCTTTTAATATGAATTTTATATGTATATTCTTATCGTATTTTTTTTCAATTACATCTGGATGAAGTATCGGCATAAAGAAGGTAATATCTTAGTCAGTCAATATTTTCTTAATTGCTGACTCATGATGTGTGTAGCTACACAAAGGTATGCATGTGTGTGTTATTATGACATTTTATATCTACATATTTAAAATTTCATTATTGCTAACATTTTTGTTTTTTTTATTTAGTACTGAAAAAATATCAAAGTGAATCAATGAAGACTGAACTTATTTTGACTGGTTGAGAACAAATCCTCTTCACCGTTTCTTCTCCTTATGGTAAATTATTTGTTATTACGGCTTTTTTCGGAATTCTCTATAACGTACAAGGGTCCCGTCGCACGCTCGAGGTCAGGGTCTGCGTTTTATGAGTAATTTTTCACACAACCTTAAAATTTCCATCTATATTTTTCTTAAATATAACTTCGACCGTTAGACTATACTAAACTTTCTATCGCGCATGCGTTGATTGACGCGTAACCATGTCGTGACAATGTGCTTTCTCTCTTTTCCAATTTGTCTTCAAGGAAAAAAGGTAGCTATAGCTAGTTGGTTGTGTAAATATGAGTTCAAGTGTTGAAAAAACCTCAGGTGAAATTTCGTTGCTCTAACTTTCTGACGTAAGCGATGTCTTTAACATTATAAGAATTCTCCGAAATGAATGAGCTCGAACTTGTTCTAGCTACCTAAATTTGTTTTAGATATTTCTGTGTGTCAAACATTCAAGTAGCTAGCTACCTGTTTTATTCTTTGTAGGAAAAAACAATTGGAAGGGTATGTGTTACATTATCCCCTATTAAAAAGGCAAAAATGTCATCCACACAATACTTTGACATGTCATTTCAGACCGATACCAAAAAAGTGCGGGGAGTTTGTTTTTCACCTGACAAATACAGCCGATTTGAACGGTTTAAGGAAGATGAGACTGGATGTGTGATATCCAATTTGCTGGAGGGTAAAACATCTTCAGAATTTAAATCGACAACAAACTCAACAATCAAGGAAAAAACACTTTCCTTCACTAAAGATACCAACATAACGCACACTACGATAGACACAGTAATCAACGAATGTCAGCTGTTGGATTCTGTTGATATAGCTGTTATGGTTCTTTGTAGCTGCAAGAACATGTTGTCCTTGATGGTACAGCTAAAATAATTTTAACTGTGTTCGGTAGCGAGCGATATCACCTTGCAGAAAGGGCATGTTATAGCATTATCAATTCCCAAGTATCAGCATTTAAAAACGAGACCAGGTTACCAACTAGTCACTTGACAATGGTGGAGTCGACTACTTTGGGCCTTCCCAACATGATATGATGATAGCTGTGACCCAGAAGCTGTCCACAATACGGTCCTACAGAAGTCACTTTTCTTTCAACTAGATAATTCTGGAAAGAAGCTAGTGAAGTGTGCAAAATGTTCAGCTTCATCCACTTGCACAGCTAATATTAACATCAAGCTTACCATGCCGTGCAGAGAAGAGTTTTCGTGTCCTGCAAACACAGTTGATACAATGCTTCCAAAAGATATATAAATTGGCATCAATGACGATTTTTTACTTTTCATGTTAGGGAACAAATTTAATGTCACACATATCAACAATGTAATAACAAGTATTGACTTTTCAAAGTGATTTTATAACACTGTATCATTGATTATACTCTTGCTGTGTTTTAGTGCTCTTTTTACCTTCGGTCTTAGAGTTTACGATTTCATTAACTTTTTTGTGTTTTTAACCTTACCCACTAACTACACTTTGTATAAAGTTCGCAAATCCATATTTAGTGGTGTGTTACCTTCTGGTCTTGAAGTTTAGAATTCTATCTTGTGTTGATTTTTTGAAGTAGCATGTATATAATTACCTTTTTTATCAGCATGTAAAATAGTTTTTATTGTATATTCCTGCACATGTGTCATCTATTGTTTCCATGCTAAAAGTGAAGATTTGATTCATTGTCTAAATATCCTTAAAGGTTCCTGAATTTGAACAAGTAGGCTAACATAACATGAACCACGTTTTACTAAAACAGATAAGAAAGTTGACTCAATTAAATCAACTTTCAAAAATATTATCTGAGGAGACCGGCCATAAGGATGCTGCATCCGATTTTTTTTTCTTTTCACCGTTGCAACGCAGTGGACAATCGTGTTTAAAATCATCGGGCAAATCCTACAACTACGACGCGCGAATTGGGAATGTAGCCTGTGTTTTAGCCTTTAACGGGGTCGAGGCTACATGCTGAATCATTGGTCGAACTTACGCATCTATGTGTATTATGGAATTTAAAAGTGAGTCAGATCAAAAAATAAACACACAAAAAAACGTGACTTCAAATTTTGATTCGGATTCTGTTGGTCTGTGTCTATTCATTTTGTTTCTTATGCTTTTTTTAAACGTGTTTTTTTTAGCTAGCTAGCTATCTATTTTATTTTGGTAGGTACCAACTATTTGCAGATCCAATTAGCTACTAGATCCAATTAGCTACTGCTTATTATTATTTTTTCAAGGTTTTATAGCTAGCTATACTAGCTAGCTATCTATCTTTTGCACCTTTAGAGTCAGCGCAGCTTAATCGCACCATAAATACTAGAACACCTGATAGTAGAAAGCTTGTGCAGCTTATTCGCACCATAAATACTAGAACACCTGATAGTAGAAAGCTTGTGCAGCTTATTCGCACCATAAATATTAGAACACCTGATAGTAGAAAGCTTGTGCAGCTTATTCGCACCATAAAATACTAGAACATCTGATAGTATAAAAAAACGCGGGGGTAAGTCAAAGCAAGGTGTGACCCAACGAAGAAACATGAGACCGAAACATGATGGCCATTTTAGTTTTTAAAGTGATGGTGGTCAGTGTTGTTTGTAGGTCTTTCACCTTTTTGTCTTCTATAACCTTTTATTTTTTGTAATATTTGTTTTTTGTATGTTCTAAAATGTTAAGATAAATATATTGTCACGTTTTTAGTCACGTACAGATCTTAAACGCACCAGTTTTAGGATTTTGGCTAGGAACGAAGATTTTGAAGGCTAGCTAGGTAGAGCCTTACTTACTATTAATCTGTATGGTATAAAGAGCTTTTTATCCTACCCAACATTTATTTTTATGTTGATACTGTAGCCATTTAGCTAGCTCCTATCTTTGGCAAAAAGTGAGAGTAAAAAAATGCAGTTTGGCTACTGTAATATTCTTAAGCAATAATTCTTATGCTAAATGCAGTTAGCTAGGTAGCTACATTTCTTATTTTCCTGAAAAATTTTTCTGCAAATAAAATGGCTGAGCAATTGTTTCAGCTGGACAGGTCACGACAGGATGTTCCCTCTGTTTTTATTTAAACCGAAGTTGCAATGAAGTTTTTTTGGAAAATGGTATTACTCCTCTATACGCCTGTTCAGCTCTGTTTAACTGTACTAAGTGCTTAGCCCAGTCTGCTTTTTTGGTAAAGGCTGTTACGCCTATGGGCATGTGCAACACGGTTTACCTTACTAAGGTTCAGCCCACTGTGACAATTAATTTTTAAACTTTCTCGGGAATCA